>CM029379.1:4539733-4572233 GCA_017165825.1 Hepsetus odoe
TATATATATATATATATATATATATATATATATATATATATATATTCATTCATTTTTTATATTATTACTGTTTTTATTATTACTGTTTAATTTTTAAAAAATCTTATTTAATAAAGTTTTTTACAAATCCGGTCAGAGAGAAATTTATGATTTTGACAAATCACAATCAGCCTGACATGAACATGAGAAAAAAAATCTCTTAATACAAGTTACTTTTTAATGGAAGGGGGAACCAGTACGTAACCAACATCTAGTAAGGAATCAGTTTCACATGTCTTTGAAATACAAAAAGAAATATAGATATTTATCAAATATTAAACCAAAACTATAGCAGCTGAACCGTTATTGTTTGAAATGCTGCTTTTTCAAGTATGGTTCCAGGACATATCAATATTAAAATAGCTGGGAAGTAGAAACACCACACAGAAGAGACAGATGACATTATTATTGGGACGTTTCATCAAGCAGGTTACTTTTTTTGTTGCTAGGAAGTTAGCAATACATATGATTATAATCTAATCCTTAACTGTAAAAGTAATGATTTCAATCTAAATACAACAGATATTACCAGCTGTACTACAATTATCCATTTACATTTTGAGCCTCAGACCAATTATACAGAACACCCGACCAAATACTGCCCTCAGAATGTGTAGACAGTACAATAGCCTCAGGCTCCATCACCAATACTTTCAGCTGCACTTGAATTATTCTTCAAGAATTATGCAGTCTAACAAGAAAGGCAACTTACTAATGTCTTTCATAGTCAGACGCCTGCGAGCCTTGAGAACAGGTTGTGTGGCCTCTACAGACCCTGTAGGGAATGCTGGATCTCTTCTCATCATTGGGGGCTGTACAGCTGAAGGGATGATGTGAGATGCTGGAACTGGAGGACCTGCCTTCTGCATCTTAAGGTTACTGTGCATGTAAGATTTACTGGGGGAAGTCCTGCTCTCCATGGGACGAGGCATTGGCGTTGGGCTCGACACCTGCGGAACGTGGTTCTGCAAGGACTGGGGAGACTGATAGTTGGATTGCAAGGGTCTGCTCATGGGTGGGCCAGCCCCAGCTGGGCCGAAAGGGGGTTGCCTTGGCCCTGGCCACTGCCCTTCATGGTTTATGCGTTGTTCAGATGGCATCATCTCATCAGAACGATTCATGCTATGGAATCCAGGGCCCTGCGCAGGTCCTCCAGGGGGACCTTGTCGGTTGGGATAGTTGGGGTAACCCAGCTCACCTCGGCCTTGCCACATCCCACCATGTGGGCCATCAGGAGCAGACTGCATAGAGCTAGTCATCATCTGAGGGGGCATTGAGCCTTGAGAGTTAGGTCCTGACCCTGCCTGCATTCGATCCCTTCCAAATGGAAAAGAGAACTGGTTTTGCGGCCCAGGAGGACGCCGTTCTGATCCAGGGTAAGAACTGCCATACTGGTTAAACATCTCCTGTTGGCCTGATGAGGGACCGGTAGGTGGAGCCTGAGGTTGCTGCTGTTGCTGCTGGCCACTGAACGGTCCACTGTACATCTCCCCATCATGATGTCGTTTTGCTGGAGGGTAAGCTCCCTCCCCTGGTCTCTTGTAGTTCTGCTGAGAACAAGCAAAATTAAGAAAAAAAGTATCAATTGTAACATTCTTTAACAACATACAAATTGTGTTAAGATGGTGTGAGGATTGTATTAGATATGAGGTTCTTCCTAATGTATCTCTCCTTTGCTGCCCCCCCCAACCCATATTGCTTTGCAGATTATTCATACACAAGTTTTACATTATTTAATTAAACATTTTACACTTAAGACACTTGTTAATTTAATCAAATCACTTACTGACTGCTGCTGAGGAAACATTCCTGGTTGCTGATTTGGATAAGAGCCACCAGGAGGCGCACCCTGGCTAGGATACTGATTACCATAGGAATCATGCCTGTAAAAAGACACCTAGCATTAATATGAATATTCTGCTCAACTAACAGCCTGATCAAAGCTTCACTGTCATAACTGCTCAATATCTTTAGCAAATGTGAGCTAACCTTTGTTGCTGTGGAGGGTAGCGATTTGGCGAGTACATCCCAGTGTCAGTGTTGGAAGGCATCATGCTTGGCTGTGGTACTCCAGGACCCATACTGCCTTCTTGTCCCATCCCTGATTCTGGCCTGTAAAACCCACCAGTGAGCACCATTTTCATAGCTTATAACCAAAACACTCACAAACTACAAGCACACATGTACTTCTAAAACACGCTTAATATTGTTCAGGAACAAATTTTAGAATGTTAAGATCTTCTGTGGTTTACCTTCTGTCATAGCCTGGCCCGTATGGATACTGCTGTCTCTGTCCCATTGGCAAATTCCCAATGGCACCTCCTGGTCCACGGTTAAACTGCTCTCCTAGCGTGCTGTTGGGACCCTGTCCACCAGGTATGAACTGCTCACCAACTACAGCCACAAAAACACATTTTTACGATTATAAAGTGCCAAATTAGACTTAAGTGATGCTGAATATGCAAACAAGTGTGATTGGTTACTGCAAAATATGCTTTTGAACGTTTTAATTGTTTAGTGTATAGTTTGCTTATGTGACTAATGAAACTGCAACATTTCTATTGTATGAATGAGTAGAGGCTTGTGGGGGATTACATTATACCACTATCTTATTAATCTTTAAGGTGCCCATACACTTAGTTTTCTGAAATCTTTGGTGACACTGCACATTTGAACTGCCAGCACACAGCAAAAATCAATAAATAAATAAAAGCCGTTCATGTGTGCCCTACACAAAATACTTTGTAATTTGATCATTTGTTACATTGCACAACAAACAACCACTAAATACAGCTGTACAAATATGATGTGATGTACAAATACACAAAACAGATGATGTACAAGGGGCGATGTACAGTGCCAAGTCTTAGTCGCCGACAGCCAAATCAGGCTGTGTGCCTGGCTTTAGAATAAAGTTTCTTTAACATTAACTGTTAGGCTATATGATTAAATTCTAATTTAGAGTACTACATCAATATGGCTCCCTACAGACATCACAGACAGCCCCTGTGATCTAAATCCAGTTTGTTAAACCAATAATTACTTGTAAATGTAAATACACAACAGCAGTAAAGTCAATCGCTGCGACTGCACCCATTATAAGATGTGTTTTGCAGCCAAACAATACTTTTAATGCCATCTGTACTGAGTGGAACCTAACAGTTAATAAAATCAATAACTTAAGATTTCTTTTATAGGAAATCATATCTGGAACAATGATAATCTATACATCTAAAATTCCTACCTTTGCGCATCCCACCAAAAGGGTCTTTGTTGGGTTCATAGGGGGCCATGCGACCAGGCATTTCTGGAGTGCTCATTCCAGACTGGTAGCCAGAATTAGGGGTCATAGTGTTTCTCCTGGAAAAGGCTGGGTCATTACTGTCAGCGAATGGATCCTGAAGGTTCACACTGCTCCTACGAAACAGGCCAGTTAAGGAGATGTTCACAGACAAATGAGATGGATCACTATGCCACATGGCAAATGGCTCAGACTCACCTGCCACTTTGCATTGAGGGCATCTGACTGTGTGGGGTGGAGGCAGGAGTAGGAGGCTTTAAGTCTCCACTCTCAGCCATTGAGCTGCTTGTTGACTGTGGGGTCTGTGGACCCTGCAGAGAACCAGATCCAGCTGCACCATAAAAAGAAAAAAGGCAGTTAGATCCATCAAAGGACAACAGCATCATTTTAAGCACCGTAACCTACAAGCTGAGCTCTTACCTGGAGAGGGTGGCTGTATCTTAGCCTGGTTCTTTTTTCCTTCTGCAGGCATGATGTCAGGTGGTGGATCTTCTCCACGCTCAATCTTGCATTCAAAAGCATACAGACACTGAATGTACTGCTTCTTTAGAGAACTGGCTGCACTACTGGAAGTGCCAACATTCAGGCTTGTGGCAAGCTCCCTCCATTTTTTATTCTTGTTCACCTGCAAGTAGGAATCATTGGCCAGGTCAGTAAGCAACATGACTGGATTGCCATACATCACTGGTACACAGCTATTCTGGTGTGCTAGATCTTTCTAGAACCTCAATGTTTTGGGAACATATATGAGCATGGGTGGAACCACTTACTGTCTTCTAGCATTCTCACCTGTGTGAGACCTCCAATTTCTTTGACGGACATGTAGAGACGAAACAGATCTAGTGGCCTGCGCCCCACGGCGGGCAGGTTGCTCATCCCCATGGCTTTCTCCTCGATGAATGCTAGGTAACGGTCCACCCACATCTTCCGCTCTGGCTCAGAGCCCAGTTCGTACAAACGTGTGATTTTCTCATTGGTTGTCGTGGAAGAACTGGACTTCTAAGCATAAGAAGATTTTTGGAGGAATAAGTTGTAACCATTTTAAAGCAGACCCCCCCCCCCCCAAAAAATAAAAAATTATATTACATAAGAGGAACTGCTTTATAATGAAACCATACATTCATTTTACCTGTATGAAGTAATTTGAGATTAACATGTTAATAAATTGACCCTTAAGTCTGTTAAACCTGCTTTAAAAAAATGAATTAAAGGGAAAATATAAATATCTAGTGAGACCTGACCAGCACCAAGGTTTTTAACTGTTATCTTGACTACATTAATGTTTATTTGTACATTCACTTGAGAGAACATTATCTTTGCAAGCAAATGATGAGCTAAAAAGCAAGCTCACTAATGCACCAAAAACGCCATCAAAATCAATAACCTAAGCCAAATAATATGGCATTACACAATAAATGATCCAGGTTTTCAATTTTATTAGACAGCCTACATACACACCCCTTTGCTGGCATTTCTAGTTCCAAGTTTTTCTCTTACCACAAAGATAAAAACCATTCTAGGATGACCAAGTCTAACATATACAGCCTCCAAAGCACAACACTTACCCAAGTTGCATTGGGTGCCATGGGCTAAATGGAATACCAGCTGTGCATCTTACCAAAATGACCTGGAGAGAAATTTGTGACCAATTCTAATATCACCAGTATACTGATCTAGCTTACTATTTTTTATTTATTTATTTATTTTTTTAAAAAGACCCCCAGACTAAAGTTAATTTACTTTACACACATTAACTGCCTGAACTGTGAATTGCACCCCTCCACAACTCATACGTACATTACAATACCCTGATTTCAAAGGCTTCACAGGTACTCTTCTACACTTCTTAATCCTTAGGACCTACTTGGTTGTCAGTTGTTTTTTGCTTGCACAGCACTTAAAGCTAAATGTGTTCCTGCCAATTTACAAACCAAGCAGGCAGCAACTGGTATAACGTTTTCTAAAGATGACTGCCAATTTCACCCCTTGCCATGACAAAGTACCACCAAAGAAAACCAATGGCAAGAGTAAATGCAAGGATTTTTGTTAAAGATGGTTAAAAGGGGTGCATGAATCATGATTCTTTTCTATACTATCTGCAGTATATTTTAATAAGCCATATTTTATTTTAATTTTACCCAAAGCTCTTGTTGTGACAGTCACATGAACACTAACAGCACATTAAGAATACTTTCTAAAATCCAAAGTTGCAAAAACATCTGTTGGGAGCATTTTTGTACATATAAAAAAAAAAAAAAAGCAGCAAACAAATAGCATGAATTAAATAATGTGCAACAACAAAAGGAAGAAACAGCTTGCTGTTGTGTAAAATGAGTCATGCTAAATAATGCAACAGCACATTTGGCATGAGTAGCATTATAAAATTGCAGCACATCAGTTTTTAAAAATTAGAAGGGGGGGGGGGGGGGGAACAAAAAAACAAAAACCCACAAACAGCCAATTGTCGACTGCATGTTTGAAGCAAGGCGCTCGTCTTTGCCAATTCTGATCAGGCATACCAGCTGGACTAGTCTAGCACATTTCAGATAAGTAACTAAATTAGCAGACATTTGATGAGATGCTGCAAAACTGTCAAATTCAATTATAATTAGAGTAAAAATTGGACTCTGGGGGTAAGGTTATGGAGGAAACTGCTAGCTTCATTTAACATCTCCCAAAATCTAAATTCTTAAATAAGAATTGTTTTCATCCCTTTTTTTTTTTTTATTCTCGACTGCACAGGAAATAAGCTGCAAACCTTGGATTTGGACTCTGTCTTCGGTGTCCCCTCAACCTTGTTATTCATCTTCTGTGTTTGGTTCAGTTTGCCATCTATACCAAATTCTGGACCAGGGGACATGCCTACAAACAGAAAACAGGTATCAATTTCAACGTGCCAGACACAATCATTAAGAGGTTATTGCTGAAGGAAGAGAATTAGATAACCATAAGAAAATAAACACAAATATTTTACTTTATGCTGAGTGCTCACCACTGCTGTTATTGGGCATGTTTCCACCCAAAGGGAATGGTGATCCCTGTGCATTCATCATTCCTGGCATACTGTTCACTGAAGGCCCATATGGAGGTCCTGAGCCCATCATACCAGGAGACATATTGGGGTAACCAGGCAATCTGCACATGAAAACATTATGTCAACATTAACTATAAAATAAGAAACTTATTTTGTAAGCAACTAACACTGCCTTCAAGTAACAGACTTGGATTTCCGAGGTAGATACTGCTGAACTGAAGAGGAATGCCTGTAAATTTCTTCCCAACAGTATTGAGAAGAATGCCTTGGTTATCATGCCTACACTGTATGCACAGTTATTAGGCAAGTGAGTATTTTGACCATATTATCATTTTTATGCATATATTCCAACTCCAAGCTGTATAAACATGAATGCTATTTGGATTTAAGCAGAACAGGTGGTGCATGTGTGTAATGAGAGAGACCGTGGCCTAAGCAGATCAACACCCTATATCAAGGTGTGCAGAATTATTAGGCAAAATGGGTCAAAAAAAGAGAGAAGTGACTCTGAAAAGTCAAAAACTGTAAAGTCTTTAAGAGAGATGCAGCCCTCCTGAAATTGCTAAGACATTTGGGCATGATCACAGAACCATCAAACGGTTTGTTGAAAATAGTCAACAAGGTCGCAAGAAACGTGTTAAGAGGAAAAAAAAAAAAATGCAAATCAACTGCCAAATATTTCAGAAGAATCTTTGTGTAGAAGCTACCAGGAACCCATGATTATCCAGTGCTCAGAGACATGGCCAAGGTTAGGAAGGTGGAAACCCACCAGTTGATCATCAACAGATCAAGCAACTCCATGGATGGAAGGCTTATGACTTATTAAAAGGAAGGGTGGCTTTATTGGTCACAGATTTTTATTTATTTATTTAAATGGCAGAAATTGTTAATTTGTAAAATTTCCCTTATTCATTTAGTTGTGAAATAATTCTGCACTAACAGCTGCCTAATAATCATGCACACAAGTATCCCTTGAAAATGTTCACATTATTGTAATGCTCACATTACAAAATGCTAAAACCCTAGGACCTGAATGTTTAACAAAAGGTACTGACTGATAGCACTGGATGTGTTCCAGATTTAAATGAATCCTCAAAATACTCACTTGCCTAATAATTGTGCACCCAGAGTATGCCCTGCAGATCCATGTCCCTGAGCTCTCTATATGAGCTAACTTAGTTTCTCTGGCCCTGCTGTTCTGGACTACAGACTATTACAACAATAATACAACGCAACATTCCAGTCATAACCTCCAGATGAAGTCTCCATATGAACTATAAACATGACCTGGTGTGCAGACATCTAGTTTTGCAAGATAACAATTTGGACAAACGGTTTCCCATAGATCTCCAGCTTGACCCCTGATAAATTATTTCTCTTCCCTAGACTTCCCTAGTTTTCAGACAACTTTGACAAACATACCTGTTGTGTATTGAATTTGTGGTACCAAGCTGCATGGCAGCTGCTTCCTGTGGTTTCCTATTGAGGCCTGGTGGTGGGCACATCCCTGAACCAACCTGTGGGGGCATGTTGGCCATATTAGGACCCATGTTAGGGCCCATGTTAGGGCCATAAGGACGAGTTCCCATCTGTCCATGTGGCATTCTACCAGGGGGCATGGCAGTAAAAGGTGATCCTCCTCCTTGACCAGGCATGGGATTCATAGACCCACTCATGCCAGGGCCTGGGTAATTGGCATTGGACATGCCACTGTAGCCTGGTTGCCTGGGGTAACCTAAAGAGACAAGAAGACGGAGAACCTTTATTTATCCAATACTTTGTTTTGTATACACACACAGTTTGTCTATTCAGCCATGTTTAACACAACAGAAGACTAACAATTCATCCCTCAGGACTGCAAATCAACATTCCAGGAATAGATCTAGGAACATTTTTACACTTGGTGGATCAATTTGCTTCCATACAACAGTTACGTATCAGTTTGGGCATCCATCCTACATTGTGGAAGGTGGACTGTGGAACTTCCCCAAACCAGTCAGACAGCTAAGGTACGGGTTGTGACAAATTAACATGAGCCAACTCAAACAAACAGAGACTCAAGCCAACAATCAAACACTAAGAAGCTGCAAGGCTTTAAAAAAATAAAAAGGCCATCTCAGTTTCATCTGTTAAACAAAAACAGGAATCTGTTCATGCTGATATCTTGCCTCAGTTGCTTTTTTTTTTTTTTTTTTTTAACATCAAGGCAAAAATGGAAACAATCTCTGGTTATGACTCTACATCTTAATGTTCATGCTAATACACATTTTATCAAACATTATGCATTTCATTCATCATGCTTCATTCTAGGCCCCATAAAGAGACGGAGAGTCCCTTGAGTGTACTAGCAGGCTGTAGTGCTGCTGTAGCACACAGTCACAGTGGCAGCTCAACTGACGTGGGCTGTGCTACGTCAGCTGCCTCTTTTCACCCAGGCTAAAAATAGCTGCACTGTGATCCACTAGGCTCTCGGAGAGCAAGGCAAAGAGAGCAAGAGCGCAAACTGAGGCCCAGTCCAAAAAAAATGTGTTGCCTGTGTTGAACTACTTAGACCCGCACCACCTTTATACTCACTAGACGACTAGATGCCAGTGGAAATCAGAGACAGTTTGTCCAAATAAGAAATGTTAAACAGCTATAATCAACAAACTAAATTAATTAATTGAAAAACCAATTCAGCAGCCGTCCAAATGAGAGAGAGAGTCAGAGAGAGAGACAGAGAGAGAGAAATGAAAATCAGGCCTTGAGTGTCCACTGCTCTTAAAAGTACAAGATAGATTTTTCAGCTGTTAGATTGCTGACATGCTCCTATGAATGAACAACACATCCCACTGCATATCTAATCTGTTTTGCTGATTTAGCTGATGCTTATTTGGCACCTTTTCTTGAGCAGAATGACTAAAGAAATCACAGCATGATTTTGAAAAAGCAACACCAAAATATTTCTGTGATTGGCCAGAAAACTCACCTACTCTGTGTGCTACACAGAATTTCAGTGAGGGCTTTTTGTACGTTAGTAAACATCAAAGGTAAGCATTTTAATAGCATTAAAAAGGAAATCTTGCAGCTTTCTGGCAGCAGTGGCCTATGGGTTAGGGAGTTGCCCCAGATCAGAAGATTATGGGTTCGATTCCCCTCACAAGTAGGTTGCCCTGAGGTACCCTTGAGCAAGGTACCGTCCCCGTCACTGCTCCCCGGGCACTTTCAGTGGCTGCACGTGTGTGTAAGGGTGAAACGCAGAGGTTGAATTTCATTGTGTTGTGCTGACAAGAATGGTCACTTTCACTTTTTCCACTTTATCCTTAACCAATTTATGGGTTGCAAATACATTTCTCTCTCAACCAGTCATGTTTCATTGTACAGATAAAAGTATCCTAACCAAGCTGAGGTCTGCAATCTGTCCCGTTTATTATTACTTCAGTATTAAAAATTATTAGAAAAGTCCAAGAAATCTTGGAAAAACTGAAATAAAAATCACAGCTTTGGTATGCCACCCCAACTTTATGAACCATTTTTTCATGTATACCAAAAATGGTAACATACACATTTTTGGAGCAATCAGAGCAAAAAAAAAAAAAAAAAAATTCTGATAAAATTAAGAATGAAGAATAAATTAGATTAAGAATTTGAGGACAAATTCAGCTGCCTGGAAGAGTACCTAGCAAAATCTATAAAATATTTAAAAAAAGCATCAGAAAATAACCAAAAGATGTTAATATGTTTTCACTTCAAAACCACTGCCTACTGTAGATTGCAATTTAATATTCTTGAAATTATTTTAAAGTTTAACTGCTGTATTTCTCTAAAATGCTCTAAAGTAATAATGCTTATATTTTAAAACGTATATTTTAGGTTGCCAAGCATCACAAAAATTGGTCCATGTGTTTTCATTAAACTCAGTCAAGATAAAGGCTTTCTAACTTTATTCCACTGCTCACCTTGTGGGCCATACTGGCCACCCTGAGGCCCATAGCTGCTCATTGAGTTATTCTGTTGATAAGGCCCCATCCCACCATGCATTTGACCTCCAGAAGACTGACGAGGAGACAGAGCAGAACCAGACTGGGGAGAACCGTAAGGCGCCATTTGAGGATTCCTTTGCAAAAATCCTAGTTTAAAAAAATGTAGGTAGGAAATTAAGAGTAAGGAAAAAAAAAAAAGAAAAAAAAAAAAAAAAAAGAAAAGAAGGTAAATGTAAAAATTATACTAAACTCTTTGTCTAGAGTTTACTTTACCTCTGTCCTGGCCCATGCCACTAGGCTGATTCATAGAAGTGTGCATGATGCCATCAGACTGACCACTAGGGGGGCGAGGAGGCATCTGGTTTCCTACAATAAACAAACAATTAAGTAGATCATAAAGTCTAAAGCGAGCAACAGCATTAATACTACAACAAACACCTCTCAGAGGCATCTTTTCCCAAATGTGCCGGGCTCTAATATTACTTCAAATTTATGATTTAACGAAGGCTAATTTAACCGCAGCTCTTCTATCAGGTTTTATTCAGCACATTGGTTTCATGTCTTAGGCTCAAAACACAATGATGCAGACAATTTTCAGACAAAATTTCGAAGGCTCAAGCTGGGTTCTGATTTAAAAAGGTAAGGTCACGTCAGGTCAATTTCCGCCTGAAACTTCTTATGCTTCATTTGGATTCAGATCATCTCTTTAAGCCCCATTAAAGCTCTATTGATTATCATTGTTGCATGGCCTTACCTGACATGGCAGCTGGAGAGAGGGGTCCAGAGCGGGATGCTGTAGCACTAGCTGGTGACCCAACAGGGGAAGGAGAAGGGCCACGGATGCCTGGCAGGTGAGGGGAGGTGTGAGGGGAGAATGGGGACTGTGCCGGATTGCTTTGTTCTCCCTGACTGCTAGACACTCCTGATGTGCTAACACCCGGACTGAGCGCTCCCTCTGTACCCGTAGGCAAGTCATCAATTGAGCCCGACAGGTCCTACAGAAAGAAAAAAAAAGACAAACGGTCAAAGGTAGGCAGCTAAATAATTTTCACATAAGGGCAAAAAAAAAGGATTAGTCCACTAAATATGATTCACTCTTCAGGACTTGAAGTCAATACAAAAAATCAGATATAGTCCGATATAAGATATAAATTCCAAAAGTGGCCAAAAACACTTATCTTTCCAAACTACTCCAGCTCTAGACTCCTATTCACAATATTAAATCTACTTCCAGCCTGTTGTCTGTCCCCAAATTCAAACTATTCACCACAGACTCCAGGGCATTTAGGGTTGCAGCCCCAAGCTGTGAAACCATCTTCCCCTGAGCATTTTGAAATTGCTTTAGTGCTCTGACCACTTTTACAACTCAGCCGAATTGTTCTCTTCTCTCACTGCTACTCCTCCTCTTCTGATCACTGAATACTTTAACCCTCTAGTATACTGTAAAGCAAGTTTGTGAAAGGCACTCCAAGTTATTGTTGTTGCAACCATTGCATGTTAAACATACAAAAATATCTGCAAGTAGATTTGAGGAAAAAGGGATTATTATTGTTGAAATAAATTATAAGTTAAACCAAATATCTCCTAGAATTGTAATCAAATGTGTTAACACATGAGAAATTAAAGCGGACTTTCAGATTAAAGCATTTAATGAACATTACAAAAAGGTGACTAATTCATTGTTGCTTTTACTCCCTACCACAGCACAGCAAAAAAAAAAAAAAAGCTACTCCGATGCTGTTTCTGCTGAGCCACAGACACCAGCCCAAACCAACCCACTGGCCTTATTTGTCTCATCTGGAGAGGGAGGAAAAAAGAAAAAAAAAAAATTCAAAGCGTCCCAGGGGTTGCCATGGTTACAGTGGTTAACAGCACATATGCTGAGTCAGGCAAGTCTCTCCATCTGTCTAAGACTCTGAGGTCATCTGACTCCAGCCTTCAGGATTCTCATATTTAAAAAAAAAAAGCAAACATAGTAGACCCATCTCCTGTACCATCTCATCACTAGAAACCTATCTGTAGATTTTGAAGAAAAAAAAAAAAGAAAAAGAAAAAAAGAAAAACCTCATCCCATATAAAAAAAAGAAAATCACTGGTGACAAAGCAGTTATTGAGAAGACTCCTCAACAGCATCTTACTTTATACCACATAGGTGCAATTTCACAATGCATACTTAAATCGAACTGCAAGCTCAAAATGTGTTTTCCACAGAACTGGTATGAGAACAAGAGAGAACACTCACAGGTAGACTGGAGGGCCTGCCCTGCATGTCCTCAGAGCTGCTTTTGGCAGAGGCCACAGGTTGGCTAGAGGGAGGAGCACTGGACTGGGAGCTGAAGGACTCTGGGGAAATCTCCTGAGGTACACAGATAGGGCAAGCTGAGTCTACAAGTACTTTCAGTTATAAGAGGTGAAGTACATTCTTAGGGCTCATTAAGCTACATTTATTATAGCTAGCTTTAATTAAGATTCCATAACTACTGCAAGTGATGTTGGTTCACATTTTAGGAACTACTGGCTGTAATCATACTTGATGAAAATGTTTTTTAAAAAAGGCAGATTTAGAACAGGAACTGTAACATTATCATTTGTCTCTATGTTTCTGGGTGTATCTATCATCAGCTAGAGTGACTGCAAAAAAGCTGCCCCGTTGCTATCTGTGCCATGTCATCCTTTGCAGAATGGTCCTTAAAAGCATAATTGTACCATTTCTTTAAAAGACTCCATGCTCCATTTTGACTCTAGAAACTCAAGTTTTCCACTTAAATTTGATGAATGCTACAAACATGCTGCCCCACTGAAATATAGAATGCAGTGTACCTTTAAGAGAGACAAGTGGATGTTAATGATCATGCCATCACTTAAACTGAACATTTATGATGTTAAATATACCTGGAATTTTGTTAATATTTTGTATTATACACTTTTTCAAAAATTTTAGCAAAACCATCCAACTTTACCCTCCCCTGAAAACACTGAATTACATAAAATCAAACAGGCTGCATCTTTTCTCTTAACCTAAGGAAAAGCAACATATACCTGAACAATGATTTACAGTGCACTTAGGATACTGGTACCTTGAACAGTTGGCTTGAATATCTAAGCAGATTCTAGCCACATGGTTCAACTAGATAACAAATAAACTAAAGGAGTTACCTGGGAAGGAGGAAACCGCTGATAAGATGACTGTTGCTGCTGTGAAGCATTCTGGGGGTACAATGTGGGCTGTCCTTGTGGTATCTGGCCATGTCCTGTGGTCTGTTGGGAGGCAGGCGTGGAGGCTTGTGTTTGCTGCTGAGATGGAGTCTGTTGGGTACCTTGACCAGGTGGATAACTGGACTGGGGCTGTGACACAGGTGGAGCCTGGGAGCCACCCTGTTGCTGAGCCTGGGACGGGGGCACCTGTTGCTGTGGGTAAGGTGACTGTGTGGACTGTGGAGCGGTTGGCTGAGGGTATGGAGTCTGAGACTGGGATGGACCCTGTGGAGCTGCTGACATTGGCCCCTGGGGCTGCTGGGACAGGTGAGGCTGCTGGTAGGGTGAACTGCCCTGGCCATGAGGGGCAGATGACTGTGGAGGGTGAGGCTGCTGGGAATAAGGTGTCTGGTTGCCTGGCTGGCTTTGTGTAGGCTGAGGGTATGATGACTGTTGCTGACCAGAGTGAGGGCCCTGCCCTTGTTGACCGTAAAAGGGCTGCTGCCCCTGTTGCCCATATCCGCCTGGTCCCTGCTGTCCATAAGATGCAATCTGCGCAGAATGAGCGCAACCTTATTATCTGACTAGATTTAGAAAAATCTTCCAACTAAATCCTAGTATTACATCAATCTACTTAGGCTTCGGAGTAAGTTTAAGAAGATCCACTTCATTGCAGAGACAGGTTTTTACTGCACAACAAAAAAAGGTATGGAGCATAGAAATCTATATCTATATTTTTTGCAATCTGATACTTTGTTTAGTTTTACACCAGTACCACTAAACACTCACCTGCTGGCCATACTGCATGCGCCCCTGCATGCTCATAGGGTATCTCTGAGGACCAGGAGGCCCATAGCCCTGGCCTGGATATGCCGGTCCCTGCTGGGGCCCTGGAGGTCCTTGGTGGGGCTGCTGGGAGAAAGGGCTGCTTGCTCCATAAGGCTGACCTCGCATTTTGCCAATTTGGTCCATGGTGCCTTGAGTCTGTGAAAACCAAAGATAAGTTTATGATGATGAAATGGACCCTTAATGTTATTTGCTTACTAATGGAATGACACGCAATCGGCAATTAGCCAATTTATCCACGTTATTGTGGCTGATATGTTTATTTATTAATCTACATCAATGTTTTTCAGGAGGATAATTATGTATGACTCTTTAAGCTTACACAAAAAATTGCAAATAACATTTAGATTTTTTTTACAATTATAATTAATATTATATTGCAACTTTAAATGTTTGGATGTTTCATATTTTCACATTTCTAGTAGCCAAAGCTGCAACCAACCAATTTGGCTCCAGAACTCCAGAATCAACACTAAACATCTATTATCTGTGCACCCCTGCTAGCAACCTTCAGCAAACAGTCCTACAGTTATTGTAGCGAACATCAGTTGCATGTAAAATAACTTACATTTGAAGTGGCTGTTAAGTTACATTAGTATTATCTTAATATTTTTATAAATAACTAAACACTGATCGCAAGGCAGTGTTGAAAACAGGGGTTGTAAGCTGCAAGATTAAAATGTGATCACAGGAAGAAGGGAGGTTGGGTGGGAGGGGAGGGCAGGAAAATACTCTCTTTCCCACGGTTATTAACCTGCATGTTACCTTACGCCAAGTTAAGAAAGCGAAGAGCGCTATATATAACTCGTTTCAAACGGAAGGCAGTCTGCCGAATATTTAACACATTCCAGCTGTACTTCTGTTTGAGACCAAGCCAAGCTGGCTTTTGCTTTTCTCTCTCTCTCTCTTTTTTTAAATAAAAAGAGGCAAATCTTGGCACAGAATGAATGGCAGAAACCAAAGCAGGATAAACAGAGAGGTCTGGAATTATGCGTAGTGTGTGACAGAGGGTTAACGATATGTACATTTCTCTGGACAGAAATGCAACAATTTTCCTTCGAAACAGACAATTAATGAACATACTCCTGCTAAAATGTTTCAAGCATTTATTATGTATTGAACATAGGGCTGAATATTGGCAACTTAGTGTTGCAGTACGTACACCATGGCTACAACATTAAATCTGCCTACTCCAATTTTGGTAACTTTTGCTTTACCCTCTCTAATTACAAACTAGCTTCAGACGACAACAGCATGCTACTGAAAATGAAGAGATGAACTCTGTCTTGTGCAGATCAGCAAAAATGACTTCAAACAATCTGAAACACTTTAAGGCTCCAATGTAGCCTAGATTTCTGGGGGGGGGGCCATGCAGCCCAACACATCCCACCTCTTAATGAGTTCCACTGGACAGAGATTTTCACTGTACCTGTCAGGACTTTTAAAGTTTTGGTTGACTAGTGTATAAACCAAGATGAGGGTTATCCCCTTCGGAGGATCATTCACACGATAAGTATTATCTTTATTTCTATAAAACACAGATGACAAGAAAACCCATACCAGTGTACCAAGTACATCCTGAATTAAAAACTAAAGAATAAAATTATTTATTTCCATGCCTTCTTAGTATTAATAGAGTCTGCTCTCCTGAAACATCATCAATCTGAGATGCCATTCAGGGCTCAGGGAGACTGACAGAAACAGAGGAATGAACTTTATCTTACATAAAGGCAGGCTGTAGAACTAACAAGCAACAATAAAATATACAGAAACTTGCCACAGATCACAAATACCACAGCAGCATCATTCATTTAGCATTTCGCAGAGCTCCATGAAGCAGCACTACAAGCCTGTAACCGAGAGGCTCATAGCATTGAAGAGCTGAGCAGGGTGCCAATACTTAGTCACTTTGAAAATCAACATAACACAAACTTGCCTTTCTGAGCGTACCTTGATTATCAGTATTGGAACACCAACTAACTGCATGTTTCATCAACAACAGAGCAGAATTACTTCTGTTAAATTGCATTTACTGCATTAGAATATACTGAGAATTTAATAAAAAGCATTTGGACTTAGTATATTTACAACAGCCCTGGCTCTTTTTCCTATCGCATTAGAAAAAGTAGTTTTTATGAAAAACTCAAGCATCGTGACATTATATTTTTGCCCCAACACCCACTCCTCCCTAAGGCATTCAAACTAACAACACTGTTACTGAAGCAAACAATCAGTATGCAAGATATACACAGATCCTCAACTTTGAACCACCTGTATAAAATCATACGAGGTCCTTCTATTGCTTCTGAAAAAGCACTGTTAAGCCTTGGTCTCACAAGACCACGGATGTGCTGTGATGTCTAGAACCTAGTTTGTCCAATATATACCCTTTATGCTTGGCACACCCACCCAGTCGTCCATGCGATCAGGGTGGGGGGTGGTGATACAAGCGACAACACTGCCTTCATCCATTTTCCCCTGGTCCAGTTCTGATGTTCTGAACCTGGGTCAGTATGGGCAATCTGACTAGACTACAGCCAGGCAGTTCCATACGCAGCAAGCAGTGATGCACTGTGGGGTTGCTGCATCTATTTGATGAAAAGGTATCAACATCAACTGATGCATCTTTTTTTTTTTTTTTTTTTTAATTAAACTGCTTCAGTGGATTACAGAAATGTCTTTTTTTCCCCATTGTTCCTGCATCATCGCTGGCGTCAGAGTTCATGGATTTAGTCGTTAGTTGGCTCAATTTGCCTCCAGGCACAATGATAAACAATAGTTTATCCAATAGTTTTCAAAGTCTGAAGACTGGGCAAGTGTGGCAGTACTTCAGTAATCTGTACAAAGAACTGCAGACCACTGCAGCCCTAGCACTGAATAGAAAACACTGTGTTTTCTGGGGGTCCATCATCCAGTAAAAGACAAAACCATCATTAGTCATGTCTGCTCATATTGATCCTCTTAAAAAAAAAAAAAAAAAAAAAATGTTTGCTTTAAATGTATACACCTTACCTCTTTACAGTTTGTTTTTTCCTGCATTCCAGTCACAATTTGTTGTCAATTTTTAAAATTTTTTTTTATTAATTAGTCAATTAGATTTTGGAAAAACAGCTCAGGTTAGACGTTTGAGACAAAGTTAGAGAAGCAAGGTTGCGTTGGTTTGGACATGTCCAGAAAAAGGACGAGGAGTATATTGGGAGGAGAATGTTGAAGACGGAGCTGCCAAGAGGAAGAGGAAAAGAGGAGGTTTATGGACGTGGTGAGAGAGGACATACAGGTGGTCTGTTTGATGGAGGAAGATGCAGAGGTCCAGAAGAAATGAAAACAGATGATCTGATGTGGTGACCCCTAAAACAGGAGCAACCGAAAGAAGAACGCTTCAGACTAATCAACGACTCACTATAATAGATGATGGATTATACTAAACAAAAATTGTTGTTAGTGGCCACCAGTATTACTTTCCACCACAGTCAGGATGAACTTTATCAGCAACATGTGCTACAGGAGCTCTTCTTTCGGAAGGGCTAGCTTTCACGCCCACATGGATCAATAAGCCATGGAGGTCCCGTGACCCTCTTGTTGGTTGTCCTTTGTACCAAAAACCCCACACAAGAACAGTCATCGTGGAGATGCTCTGAACAAGCTGTCTTGCCATCATAAACTATATATTTTTTACAGCCTATAGCATTACAGCTTATATTCCCTGCTTCCAACACATCAACTGGCCACTCGCTTGCCACCGAATACATCAGACTGTAACAAGATAATCAATGTTGCATCACTTTTTGTTGATTTTAAAGTTTTGGCTCATTGCTTCATATGTCACATCAACAGCACCAAGCAGTGATTACTATTTTTTATAAAGGTTTATAAACTGATAATACCTGATATTTTTTCCATGAAAACACCTTCTGATTTAGATAATGATGGCCAGTTTTGAGCCTAAAAAATTAGGATCAAACAAATGTATAGATTTTTAGATAGATCACTGTGCATCCCTACTGTATTTTGTTAATGATTGTGATTATTCAAAAGTTGTTTCAGTTAAAAAATATATCTTTTTTATTTTTTTAATGCATGGTGCACATACAAACATTAAAAAAAAAAAAAACTAATAATTTTAATTACAACTTCAATGAAAATAATACGCAAATGCTGGTATAGAACAAGCTAAGAAGATTGAGACTTTTGTGAGACTAAAAAGCAGAACAACAAAAGCAGCATAGCTCTACAAGTAAGGTGCAAAATTCCCTCTCCAAACAACAAATTGATCCTGGATAAGAGAGAAATAAAACTACACAATAAATCAATATCCCGCTCACTGATCATCTTCATACATGTTGATGCACAAGAATTAAAATGAAAAGAACCAGTCCAGACAGCAGAAAACCTACACTGTAGTCAATCTGCAAAGAAATGTCAGATGTCAGTCATCTGCTTCTGCAGTTTTGCACTGGAGTTACGAGTCTAATGTATCTATCAAGATATGGAAAGTTATAAAAAGGTCACTGCACACTTTCCACAAACTGCACTTCAAAAATTGTCAATCGTCAAACATCAGTTCAAGTGCAGTAAATGTAAGCTAACTATCCCAGTGCAGAACAGAAAAGTCAATCATTTTGGAGAATCTACAACTGGAAGGTGTACACAATTTATAATAAAATACATGATAACTTATCATCATCATCTAACTGCTGTGGGATTTGCAGGACGATGCCAACATCCATTTTTACATGTACATCTCTGCTGATGCAGAAACAAAACCATGCTAATAAAATGCAGACATTTTTGACAAAATCAAACCTGGATAACAAAAATAAAACATTTAATTCTCCAAAAGGGATAAAATTGATAATTGGATAATCCCCTACAACAGAGGAGAAATGAGTGAAGAAATTTCAGGCCAGCATCAAATCCAGCATCTGCCAAAGTCCAATCTACACATATCAAAATCATATTGGCCTAATCTAAACATCTGCGCAGCGTTGCCATAATTTCCACATCACTGCACTTCCCTAATAACAATGACAGAAACACTAGGAGTCTACAAGCATATAAGTCTAATGATCCTTCCAGGCAGTTTGATTTGATTGTTTACCAGAGGAGGCCTTCTGTCAGGTCTGCAAACTCCAGTTTTAAGTGGCTGGCCAAAGCAGCTTTTGACATTTCCACTGTGCAAATGGAAAAATAAAATAAATAAAAGCAGCACATGGCTAATCTGCATAAGATAAAGCAAAGGCTCCCTTGGCAGGAGACTCCGCTGGCCTGGCTCTTTGATTGGCTGTGGGGGATGGGGTGGATACTGGAACTCCAACAGATGAACTGAGGCAAAGGAAGGACAACACGCATCACAGACATAACAGCTCCGATCACCATAAACACACCTTAAAACACAAAAGGCCAACACTGTTAATGAAAGTTCATTAAAAATCATTAGTAAGTGTTTCAGTGCTCTATATAGTTTATGATTGGTCATCAGGAGGAATAAAGAGAACTGATGTCAGGCCAAGGCACACTGGTTTACATCCAAATTCAGTTTAGTGTAATTTAATGTTTTTCTTTATTTCCTGTTAACATAAAGGTTAGTTCATCAAGCCTTTGGTGCATTTTCCTCTGATTATGATGTATGCATGTTTACATTAAAGCTTAAAAAATTAAATTAATTAATTAATTAAATTTAAAAAGCTTCTGTGACAGGGCAGTCTTTGATAAAGTTTGCTGCACTGACAGAAATCATCCCACTGAAAGGCTCTGCCTCAAAATTCATACATAAATTCTGACCCACTGGACAGCGGCTTTGCCAATCGTACAGAACAAAGTGAACCAGGCGAAATGCCCTAAACCGATGTCTAGAAAAGCTATAAAAATAAGGGGCTGATGAAGGTGCCAACACCTAGGGTCAGGTGGCTTCTGACTAAATGAGAAGGTTAAAAATGGTGCTGGCAAGTCATTCAAAGCCATCAGTACTTAAACACCATCACACAGTACAATCTATGCATTTATCTCATTTTGGTTTTTAGGCTGCCCTCACTCATTGACAAAGAAGGAATACTGAAACAAGAATCTCAAAACAGGAGAAAAATAAACCTGGAGGGGAAAATAAAAAGCCAAACGAATTGTGTGCAGTGCAACACAAACAGCTACACTTTACTTGATCAAAATTGCAATGAACAAAGCATTTAAATAGCCATTCAGTCAGCCGAACAACTTACTCTCGGTTACCATAAAATACACGACTAAACGTTGGTTTCAAATCTGTCAAATCCAAACATTTGCTGGATGACAATATTTCTTCAAGCAATTATCTTCCAGCGCAGATCAGGGGACAGATGTACACATAGCTCGCTTATTTACAACAGAAAAACAAACACTGTGCACATCACTATTAAGCAGCATGTTTGCGATTTTGAGTTTATGAAACATAAAATATACCAAACACTCTGCTGTAACAACATGTTTAATCTGAGCCCATCATTACAGTATACGTAATGCTAATAAATATTGCACAGCAAAAACTCAAATGTTCTCCTTTTTTATTGAAAAATAGCTAAAAACTATGAGAAAAGAAACAGGCTTGCTAATAAAAAGTCCACGATCGATAGGACAGTGAAACGGTAAACAAAATTAACATAAAGCTAATGAATGAACTTTTTTACATTTCAGGAAATGTATTCATTGCTGCATCTCACTTAAACTCAAACTGGAACCAAAGCTCTTAAAGAATTTATAAATAAAACTGCAGCCATACTGATCAGAGCAACTGATGGATCACACGATGGCCACTGTGCAAATTGTCGTTCAAGATAATCGGAAAAGGCTTTCATAAAAACAAGAAAATCTACTTTTTACACGTACTAACACTTCTATAATAAAAACATTTAAATCATTACAGTCTGGCTATTAGATAATATATATTCAGTCTGGCTATACTCACAGGCTGCAAGTTGTTTCTAATTTTCAAGGAAATCAAAATCAAAGTGACATATGAAAGGTCTTGCCTAAAGGTACAAATCTCTGTAAACAAAACCCTGAATTGCATCACCAAATTAAAAACCAGAGACCCGACTACAGTTCTGACTTTGGATAGTGAGAGCATATAGTTTAGCCTTAATACTTCAGATCTGTAACAAAAATGAAATATGTGGCTTTAAAAATGGCATCAGATGCTCCAAGACATCAGTGTTAAATACTAATGTTACAAACTAAATTCATATTGAAAAAGTGTGCGGTCTTATTCATGCACCTCTAGCTGTAGATGCCACAAAGAGGAATTTACAGATAGACACACTGAAACTGACACTACACAGGCCTTTCTGGTGTAACCCTACCGTTAGTATTAGAAAATTAGTGTGGCTTGAGAAGAAAAAACAGAAAAACAACTACTAAGAATCATTACTGCCCTTCTTTTCATCTGAATATGCTCCCGGTTCTAGCAGTTTAAACAGCAAACCCAAACAGTTTCAGCAGAATAAAGAGAAGACGATTCCAAAATGAAACTCAAGCAAATCATTTAGGGCATCCTGACACGGCATTTCAGTCATTCATTCTACTCCAGTGCAATGAATGTGTTATTAAATGGTGGTTTGAAATTTCTGCCATTAAGTTAGTAAGTACCTGCCAGAGCAGACGTGATTCTGATAACTCTCACTTACAATTCTTTAACTGACAGCAAGACAACTCCTGCCCTTCGTAAAATTAACTCAATGCGGTAAAACATCAGGAGTTAAACGGGGCTCCGAGTTGAGGTACTGCGTGTGTGTATCGCAGAGGAAATCAGAGCACAGTTCACCTCTGAAGGAAATGGGCCAAAATAAGAGTGCATCCCAACATTTCTGGATCACTAAAGTCTTGGAGAAAAAGTGAGAAAAGGTGACAACGTGGGCTCTTCAGGAACTGTCCCTGAGCAACATCCAAGGATGCTCAATTAATCCAATTTTAGTTTTGATTACAATTTCATCATCCAGCGATTATAAATGTAATCAGCCTAAAATGATTAGTGGAGAAAACTGTGGACTACGGCTGGGTGATGCTGATATTAATCATTATCATGATAAATTACAATCACAGTATTATTTTCTGAGCGTTTAGTCAGATCATCAGTAATGAAATCACTCACCAGCTGCATATCTCAATAGAAGAGAGCAGAATTAGATATTTATCATTCTCGTGATAAATTACAATCACAACGTTCTTTTCTGAGCGTTTGGTAATATTGTCAATGATGAAAACACTCACCAGCTTCATGTTGCTATACAAAAGATCAGAATTAGACCTGTTTTGCTGAATTGAGTGCAGTGCAGGGTGTAAAATGTTGGTGAAAAACATTGTAATCATAATGTTTGTGGCACTCCTACTTTTTTTCATTCAAACTTGTCAGCAAAAAGTAAATATCAGGAAACAATGATTGATTGATTGATTGTCCTAACAGCCCATGGCAGAGATGGAGGCGACCCCAGAGACTTTACTTCTCCAACTTAAGAAAAAAAAAAATCTGTTCAGCCCTGCAAAAGAAGGTCTTCAGCTCAGGTGGGGAATATCATCACCTGCAAGCACTCATTGAAATCATCTCTGAAACTAAAAAGCTGGTGTTTGAAAGACTACTTTTCAACGACTTCTTATGGTGCACATCTCCTTTCAGTTGTCGCCAGAGCAGATCATCCATTTCCATTTCTTCCTGTCCTCTGCATCTTCCTCCTTGAAATCGACCACCTTCATGTCCTCTCTCACCAAGTCCATAAACCACCTCTCTGTCCTTCCTCTTTTCCTGTTGCCAGGAAGCTCCATCCTCAACACCTTCCTCCCAATATAATCCTGGTTTCTCCTCTGGACACGTCCAAACCAACAGTTCCTTGCTTCTCTAACTGTCTCCAAAACATCTAACCTGATCTGTCCCTCTAATATACTCATTTCTAATCCTGCCCATCCTCGTTACACCCAACGCAAATCTCAGCATCTTCAACTCTGACACCTCCAGTTCTGCTGCCTGTCTTCTTCAGTGCCACCGTCTCCAACCTGTATAACATAGCTGGTCTCACTACCACAGTTATGTTGCACATAAAAAAAATTGAGTAAATAAATAAAAGTACTTTTATTTACTTACTAGCAAATTTGCAGAAATTACATTTTACTTTTAAAGAATGTTTTTAACTCAAAAGATAAGAGAAAAAGAAACGACTACTGTCATTAAATACAGGAGTTCATTGTGAAACTATAAAACGCAGAGATCAGAGGGATGAGGAGCCAATCAGATCTCAGAGAGCATGTCAACCCGAGACCAACTGTCTGGAGTCTCTGACTGGAGAATTTTACCTCCACAATTCAAATCCTACAGCAGAGCAGCCTCCTCCTCCTCCTCCTCTCATCACCGGCCTGCTTTACAGGCAGAAAGGCCAACTAATGCCCTCCAGCCAGGCCCCAAACCTTCACTTCTCACCCCACTGGGCACATCCAGGCTGTTATGAGCACGTTAGTCCCAGCTGTTTCAATAAAACACGACTTTACTGATGTGAATGTGTTGCTCCTGCTACTACAGCCACTTCAAAACAGCACTCAGGCCAGATGAGCTGACATTTCTGGCCCTAAATCTGACACGTTATTTGTTGATAAACATCGCCAGATTAACCCGAGAAGCTTCTTTAAAAGGCCCGGCGGCTCCCCGACCCCCGGCCAAAAACGTTAAGATGGGAAAAACCCGTTCGTGCGGCCGTTAAACGAAAACACGGGTCGAATTTGAACCAAAACACACGCCGTTAAATGAAGTGTACGAGGCAGCCATTTTAGAGGATCAGACAATAGCTAGCCTAGCGCGCTCAGAGTGACTCTGGGGTGTAAAACCGGGCTCAAAACGGCCTAAAAAGATGTAAAGATGTACCTGGTTTCGACTGAGGGTTTGCCCCGAACTGCCCGGACTCATGGGTGGCGGGTGGTGGCTCCTTTGTTGCCAGGCCGGGTGTCCCCCGCCGTACTGGCCGCTAGCTTCCTTGCTAGCGCCTTCCTGGTTGTTGAAGTCGCTCTGGTAGCCCGGGTAGCTCCGGCCGGAGCTCGGCGAGGTCAGGAGCTGGTTGAGGGTCGGGGTAGACGTGGGCTGAGGGTTTCCCATCGCGTACCGTTGGCTGCTGTACGAGGCGGCCATTGCCGCGGATCCCCCCGCCGGCGGCGGCTTGACTGCCGCCTGAGCCGTGGGGTTACGCGGGGAGTTGACGGCGTAGCCCTGGGCCGGGTAGGGCGGCCGGCTCGGAAAGGGGCCGTAGCTGTTGAAGTGATGGTTGGGGAAGCCGTGGTCATGCGAATTGGCCTGATAGGGGTCCATTATGCTGCTCGACAGCGCGCCCGCAGCTGCCATGCCAGGGCTTTGTTGTCCGCCATGTTGATGAAAAGGGCCCCGGCCGTAGTGTTGGCTGTAGCCGTAGGAGGGCGGCGGGAAAGCGGACGCGTGGTGGTGCGCCATCCCCGTGTGCGGGTTCCCGTCGGCTCCGGGGGGGTCGCTCGGAGCGCCACTCGCCCGAGACGGGTTCCCGTTACCGTTCTTCATCTCCGGCTCCCCTCCTCCCCCTGCATTGCCCACCTCGGCCCGCTCGTGCAGCTCCCCGCGGCCCGGAGATCCGCTCTCCGATCCCGGCTCCTTATTTTCCTGCTGCTTTTCCCCCGGTACCGACTCCTCCTTTGGGTCCCGGTCCGCTTTTTTCAGCTCGGAAGGCGGGCTGGCGCTGAGAGAGGCAGCGACCTGAGCGGCCATGATAGCCCCCCTCTCTCTCTCCCTCTCGGCGAGTCCGCTCACAATCAGGCGCTCGACATTGAACGTAAATACCGCACTTTTTTTTACCACAAATTCGCCGCGGCCCGACACATCCCCGCCCCTGGCGCCGGACCGAATCCGGGCTGCACCGCCAGCGCGGCTCGGCGGAGCAAGTGCTGTTTAACTGGGGCCGCGGGAGGGAAATTAAAAACCGACCACTGGAAACTGTGGGGCTTTCTCTCACAGAACCAGAACAGCGGCGGAGGAGGAACGGATCACAGCAGCACGAGGCTCATACAGCCATTTTACCAAGACGGGCTGGAGCAGCGAAAACACGGCCTGGAGTCTCCACACAGCACGGAGCGGAGTCTGAGGAGGGGGGTGGCGTTGCATAACGAAGCAAAGCATTTTCTTAGCAGATCATTTGGCCAACAACGAATTATTACCTAAAAGAACTGTGTTCATAAAACTAGCTCTCAACTGAACAGTGCCAATGCTTCCTTGTTATATAAAATTCATCTACATGGGATATTTAGTGCAAAATACTGTGATCATTAAGATTTCACAGGGAAAAAATCATACATTATTAAATCATTTAACCATAATGCAATATATATTATATATTTTATTTTTCCCCCACAGTATAACAAATAAGACAGACAACAGTTTGATGGGTATTACTTCCTAAAAGGACTGAATTAACCGAACATCTGTGTGTGTTATAATCAAGCTCTCCATTGAAGTTTGTCCCTGTTTTCTGATGATGCTGTTAAAATCCATTTACATGGGGCATTTAGTTCTTAATGCCATGATCACTATGATTTTATATGAAAAAAACATGCACTTTTAGACTGCATTGCTCTACATCAGGATACCACAGACAACAATTAGATTTTTCCGAAAAGGACTGGGTTAATAAACTGTTGTATTCTAGCTCTCCATTAAGGCTTGTCTGTTAACTCATGGTTTTCTGATGACACCATTAAAACCCACCTACACACTTTAGTTCAAAATGGTTTGATTTTTGTGATATTATAGGAAATATTTTGAGATTTTAAGAATATACATTATGCACAATGCCTTGATTATTATGATCTAGAATGTTATTTTAAATAGATTGCCACAATCTAGCACATGTAAAGCAAACAGCAATTTGATACGAATTATAAGGGCTTTGCAATAAAACTATTGACGATATTATACTCTGCCTCTTCATTGAGGTTTGTCAGGGTTAACTCCTTATTTTGTGATAAAATGCCACCTTGGACTTACTCCAAGAGCTTATTTGTGGCACAATGATGGTAAGCTATGAGAAATCATATACAATTAGATTTCGTCATGTTGCTGCAACGTATATATATAAATGTACATTTACTAACTAGTGAAGGAAAACTAGAGCTTTGGTTGTGTGAGGCAGAGAGCTGGTGGTGGGCCGGGCCAGTTTGCAAGCAGGAAGTGAAAATGAAAAAGAGAGAGAGAGAGGGAGAGGGAGGGAGAGGGTGAGAAGTAAATCAGATAAACCACAGCAAGCGGTTGAAAGGCAGAATACATTATCATCACAAAATAACCTCTATCTATTTATACTGTGGTTCAGTTCGGACCCTGAAAGGAATAGAGCCTGGATCTCATGGGAGAAAATATTTCTCTTTAGAAGAATAACACGGCCTCTTGTTCCTCACATCCCTCCCCACCCCCTCTCTTCTCTCTCCTCTCTGCCTGCCCGGCTCTCTCGCTCAAGCCCTGCTGCCTGCAAAAGAAGCACAGCTCTGGTGCTGAGCCTGGGGGATGGGCAGCTCTGAGCACAGCTTTAATGCAGTGCGGAGCTGCCAGGAGCCTGCTGCCGGCCTGCTCCAGCCCTGGCCTCTACAGGAGGGAGATCCCTTCATATATTTCTGAAACAGATGTTTCCAAAGCACACTTTTAAGTTAGACTTTGGAGCAGTCATCTGTCACACGCACAGTGTATTCACTCTTTGAAGATTCAATCTACTGCAACACAATATCTGGTCATACCTGCAGCCTTTGATGTCTCTCTTAAAATCAAAGCCATCAAGTGAACTTTGGGGACAATGTAAGTGTATTGGTTGATACTGGGCGGGACATTGTGAGCATAGCTGAATAGAATATATAGAGACTGTGTTATAATATGATATGCATTATATATTGTGAATATGTATTAGAAATAGGGCCTTGCTTTAAATGAATAAAACTAATAGCTGTAAAGGGATGGTAGACAAACAAAGAAATTATGAATCATGAAAGAAAAACAAGGAACTTAGGCTTTGAACACATTATTTGAGGAGCATTGCAGCACAATGGAATTCAATGCAGTCATGAATCGTTTAATATATAAATGTATCAATATTTTTTTTATTGTACATCTCGTGAAATATTAGCCATTGGTTTATATATATATATAGTTTCAACATACACATACATTATTTTGTGTGTATTGTTTTTTTCAGATCTCGATTGGTTGTTATCTTATTCCTTATCTTATTAGTCCTCATGCTGTAGGACAAAAGGAATAATTCTCTTCCAAAACATGATCACCATAGGGATGTACCTGTTAATACTGAGGAAATTCATAAGAACACTAACATATCAATAGAAGACAATTGCCTTCATCTGTATTATTTTGGTGAATCCTGCAGATGACAGCTGCTTAAATAAGTTAACAAATCAATGAAACTTGTCCACTCAAAGGGTCAGGATATGCAGTACGGCCTGGTGAACTCATATGAAAACAACCATGACTTTAAATATGCCAATAAGCATCACCCAAGGCCAAAGGGAGGGGATTGTTTTGCACAGCCATCCATTCAATCAGAGGTTCATTCAATCGCTTGTCCTCAGACACACCTCCACATAGAAATACACAGAGTAACCAGAGCAGACACAGGGAAGTTGGTCTTTGGCCAGCAGGTTGCTGGGCAGCCGTGACACACACAAACTGTTTCTGTGAAGTGTGCTGAGGAAAGAGGTTCCTCTCCAGGGGAGCTGGGGCTAGAAAGCAGTGTCAGGGATACATTCACACACCCTTCATATGTTGTCTTAATACATATATAACTCTTTCTGTCTGTTCGTAACAAACCCTATAAACACACAATAAACCCTGTAGATAAAAGTAATAACGCAATAATAATGATAATGCCATCCATTCACTCATCTATCTATCTATCTATCTATCTATCTATCTATCTATCTATCTATCTATCTATCTATCTATCTATACATCTGTCTGTCTGTCTATCTATCTATCATTTTTACCTCCAGATATGCAACATTGTCAGTGTTATTTTAAGGAAACATCAAACATTCATTTAATTCTTTGTACATTTCCTCTCCTCTAATGGTCTCTTGGTGTTTATTTGTGCTTTCCTGCACATCTAGAAGGAGGAATGAAAACAGGACTAGGCTGCATGATATGGGGGTGTTATGCAGATGCAGGGAAATAAAAGCATTTTAAAAGTGGAAAATGCATTGTTAGATATTCTATCACACAAACAAGAAAGGAGAAGTGCTTTAAAAGGAGGGGGAAATGAGATTTTCTATTTGTCAAACTAGTGCATTCAAATGCCTAGGAAGGCAGAAACAAATTTCACATGGCTAACTCCTTCTGCCTGTCTGGCTCCTGTTTTTGCCATGCAGATCACACTAAAACCAGAACTGGATTCTGGACTGAAACAAGAGCTGCAGCTTTGCATGATGTCCTCTTCTTCTGCCCAGGGACCAACATCACAGCACTAACAGGCTCGTAGGAAGAAAATGATATATAATAAGATATTATGTCAGATGCATGCTAATCATGAGAATAATATCAAAATGAGAGGCAATGGCTTATGTGGCTTTGAGTGTAGTCTGTAAAAAAAAAAAAAAAACTAGTTTCCCAGGACCAAAATACAGGGAGACAGTAAGACAGCAGAGTCTAGACTTTATCTAAACAGCTCTACCTCCTTCATTGCTCAGATACAGCTGAAGACAGGAGCAATCCAGCATCTAACACAGTGGCTGTGTCCCAAACTGCACACTGCCACACTAAATAGTATGAAGAACAACCATTCTGAATGAAGTAATGTATGTAAATTATAGGGGCGTGTGGTTTGGGATGCAGTGCGTCTGTTATAAACGTTCCACAGTGACCGCTTTTAGTTTTATGCAATTATGCAAAAAACGTCATGTTTCTAATAATGCACATTTTAAAACATATTTTTGTTTTTCTTTTATGTCAACTTGATTTAGTGAAGTGAAATTGACTTTGTGTCATTGTGAAATACAACACACAGTGAACCACAACGAAATGCAGCCTCTGCTTTTAACCCACACACTTCAGGCAGCAGGGGGCAGCTATGTCCAGCGCCCAGGGAGCAGTGATGGGGATGGTACCTTGCTCAAGGGTACCTCGGGGCAACCTACTGGTCCAAGATTTGAAACTAAGGGAATAATTTAGGACATTAGATAAGATTTCTTAATTACAATCTGAGCTTGGCAACATTGTACATGTATTTGTACAATTGAAAATAAAAAATAACAAAAAAATTCCATGCATTTAAATATGCTCAGGTGAGCTGTTATGATTATTTGATGATGCAATGATAATGATAAATTAGTCAGTTTACTACTATTGCTTGTGTAAATCAGAAAGCTAACAGAGTATTTGTGTTTTAAACCAGCGCAGTGAGCTAAACCCCACCATGCTCTCTTTCAGATCCTTATTCCTTTTCACATTGCCTTTCCAACAGTAAATACAGATGACAGTTACAATGCCCCTTATCTATGACATTAAATGTTGTTAATACAAACTTTTAATTGCAATCAATTCGAATAAAATGAGTTTATTTGGTGTTTTTAATCATGTATTGCTTATGCTCCACTTAAATTCTACTCCACTCCGGGTTTTCCAGAATGCCCAGCCAAACAGAGTGCGCTAAGAGGCGAAGCACTGCTCTTTAGACTCACGTCCACATCCGCGGATCACACAAGTATGCGTTAAGATGATTATTTGCACAAAAGCGTCATAGGCCCTGATGCGACAGGGGTTGTTTCGAGTACAATGACTTTGTAGGTAATACCTCATCATCATAAGTTGTGAAGAGGAAAGAAGGAAAGACAAGTTCTGAAATCATGAGGCACTATGTAACATAGTTGTCATCTCTCCCTCCACAATGCATTCCTGTGTTGCTCCGCCGGTGATGAGGCATTTACAAGGTCCACGCTGCACATGATGAAGAGCAACTGCAGCAAACTCAAATAAAATAAGGGGGCGAGCAAAACTCAGGGGCTACAAACGACGAGTACAGTTTGTTAATTTTACAGGAGGAAAACATTTCATCCTGCATAAGGTTTCACAAGATGCAGCTTAAAATTGACTGCAATCACCGACCAGTCACACAAACACAGGGACTCTAGAAAAGCAGATGTTTTTCTTTTGTTCAAGCTCAACAGCTAGTTTCGAGAGGTCTCACTGTCTGAAGATTTACCTGAAATTAAAACAACCCTTTACATCCTGCTTTACTGCACTTGTTCAGTATGCGAGCGCCCTCTGGCGGCAAACCCTTATAAAGGTCACAGGCAGGAGTTCAATACTTCAAAAAATGGATGTGCATGTTCCCAAAATCCCTGTAGTTACATATCAGTGCAGAATCATTTTTGCAATCAATACAGGATACAGATTTGCCATTTTTAACCACATTGTGGCATTGTGGTATGCGATCCATATTTTAAATCCAAGTGATTTTATCCATTAAAGCAGCAAACGTGAACTGGTACGATCACAATATATTTGGTATAATAAATGCCTCAGCAGTATGGACAAAATCTCATTCTAATGTTTTAGAATTTTTCCACTAAAGCATAACATATTCTTTCATCTAATATGCACAATATTAATTATTGACCACAAATTAGAAAATTATTGTTCACCCATATTTGTAGATCACTGCGAGGCCAAAGTGATGGTACGAATATTTATGTTAAAAGTTGCATCAGCCTGAGTATCGCTAATTTTGCTATCATCTTAATTTTTTTTTATTCATTAGGAGTGAAATCAAATTAAAGGTCGTATCTCTTTTTTTTCCATTTTACCTTTTTTTTTTGTTTACCTAAAATTGAAGAATTAAGAATTTCATCCATGCATTATCTGAGCTGCTGATCCTACAAACCCTTGTGTTCATACGGTGAATGACATAGAAGGACCCTGGACAGATAGCCCATCCATCACTTAAGACAGAAAACATAATAAATACAGCAAATCTGGGAATAAAGCAACTTCACGTAATTAAATATTTATTAAAAGAAAATGCACATTTATTTAAAAAAAAATGCTGACTTGTGTCTGAAATTGCTCCTCCGGCAAAGTATAACAGAAGAATGATTTCAAGGGTTAGTCTGTTTAATGTCAGTTTATTAAATGCCAAGCAGTAAAAAAAAAATAGCCTATTATTAATAAAGACACAGTCACAAGTCCATGACCTCTTCTTCCAAAGTCTTCTTGTTAGGTTCCACATATTTTTCTTGTACTCCAAGAGTTCTGAAGTATAAAATTAAGGAACTGTAAAAAAAAATAATAATAATTTTTCTGTTCAAATCTGCTTTTTGAAAATGGCTTCAGCAAAGAGAAAAAGAATGAGAAAGAGAGTGAGTGATCAGGTAAGGATACGAGCTAAACTGAAAATCTGCCCCAACAGCAGCAGACATCAGTGCCTGCAGATTCCTTTCCTCCAAGTCACCAAAGCAGTAGCCATTGGCCTTGTCCACAGCGCGAAGGACTTGGGTCATGCTCTCCTTATCCTGATGAAAAAAGTCAAAGGGTGATGATTCAGCCTGTCTGTTGTAACTCATACAGTACCAATGGCATGGTGCCTGAGAGAGAGTGCCATGTACCATACCTGCACATTTAGAGGTACAAAGGACACCAGGCTGTAGTCCTGAATCACCTCAGCCAACTTCTTATTCAGCTGATGGAACTTCTTGAAGAACGGGTCTAAAGCTAGATGTTCAACCAGGTATGACAAGTCCATCACCTCCGTGTAGAAATCAAGGTTGAAAGCTATGCAGCATTACAAAACATTGAAAAACATGTTTATGCATCATATCCATACAGACCACACCCACTGTGCCACATATTAAGCAGCACAGCTCTTTACAGCAGATGTCTACTCACCCAGCGTGCCGTACTGCTCAATAAGGTCCATCTTGGAGAGAACGTTAACATGAGGCAGCTCCACCTGGAGCATGGTGGACAGGGAGGTGCAGAGCACAGAAATGAACTTGGCTGGATCAGCACAGTAATGGGAGTCCACGAGATGCACTGAAGTCAACTAGAAGAATATATAAAGTCAAGGTTGAGGTTTCTTTGTCATTTGCTGCAATTTTTAAGTACAAAGTAAG
>CM029379.1:4574657-4642157 GCA_017165825.1 Hepsetus odoe
AGTGTGTGTGTGTGTGTGTGTGTATATATATATATATATATATATATATATATACATACATACTTTTTATTTATCAAACATTTTTGATGTCCATAATTCCACTTTTTTGTCCCGAAGGCTTAGAGGTCACCAAAGTTTTTTGGTGTCAGAAAAAAAACTTTATTGATCCTGAGGGAAATTGCTTATGTTACAACTGTCCAAATAGACCAACAAATCCACCAGGAGACACAGAGAACAATATGCAGAATAAAATAAAATATATAGAAATACGCAGAATAAAAAATGTATGTCAGATAAAAAGCTATACAGGTTCTTTAGGTAGTACTAATAGATCTATATCTAGATTAATAGTAATCTAGTAGATTACTCTAAAAGATTACTCTACTCTACTCTGTATTATAAAACTCCCTAAAACACAATGGACTGTATAGCAGTATAAACACTATTCTTCAGCATGATTAAATTCTTTATTAAATTCAAAATGATTAAATTCTTTATAGGTTTTAATCCTGTACAGCCTGTTTTTACATTATTTACTCAAATTAACAGCTCACTGAGCCAGGAGTCATTACAAATGTTAATATAGCCGAAAGGGAAGGGAATCAGAAAACTTATTGCACATCTGTTTAAACATAAATATAAAAGCAGCAGCAGTAGCCTGTGGTCAGGGACAAGGAGCCAGAATCAGAAGGTCATGGGTTTGAATCCCAGACTAGCAGGTTGCCCTCAGTTACCTTTAGACAAGTTACCGTCCCCATCACTGCTCCCCAGGCGCTATAAATACCTGTCCCCTGCTCCGTGTGTGTGGGTGAAATACAGAGGGAGCATTTTGTTTTGGTTCACTGTGTGCTGCGTCCAGCTAAAACACTGTGAAGGCATTTTCAGCAAATGTAAGAATCTGAGAAGAACCTTGATGTTCCTCTTGGTTACCACTGGTTTTTCTCCTGCAACCACTAATGATGGAATGATAAATGCTTTAATCTTATTTGAGGAAAGCAGGGCCTGTGGTTCCTCAGATGTTCTGGGTTATTTTCTTTCACTGTGATCTCAGTTTTGGTAGGTTGCCGCTTCAGAAAAGATTCATCACTGTTAAAAGTTTCCACTGTTTTGAGATAATGGTTCTCACTGTGGTTTGCTAGTGTCCCAGAACCTTAGAAGTGGCTTTCCATTCTCCTCTAAATGTCTTCAGAAATATCTGCGATTGTGGCTTATTGTGCTACTTTTCAAGACTGTTTAATTTGCTTCACATTTCTGAACATTAAGTGATTTATCAGGGCTGGCAGTAATCAAGTCTGTTTGTGAGGTTGGTCCCAATGATCACCTACACAAATTAACTGACAGTTATTTTATATTGGAGCTGCTGGAGTTGGATAATCATTTTAGAATTTACTCAGGTTGTCCTTGTCCATTAGATTTATGATGAAGATCCGAGACACTCAAGTGTGAAAAATATGCAAAAACTGCAGAGATCAGTTTTTATGGCACTGTGGAACACATTCAATGGTACACTTTTTGACAAGGTTCCCAAGACATTAAAAATATTTCATAACCAAGAATTATGTGTATCTTTGTGATCCTGTAAAGCCTAGTGAAAGCTTGTCATTTTTAGTTTTGATTCTGTTTATTATGCTACAAAATAGTTTGCTTATTTTTGTTCTGGACCTTGATTTATTTAAAGCTTGGTCTGTTGTAAATTAAACTGTAAGCACTTTAAACATTTATTTATGGTCCACTTCTTTCAACCATGTTTTGATATGTAATAGATCTGTTTCATAAATACACTAGTTACAGTTCATTACAATTTAATTCACCATAAATCAGACACAAAGCCTTTTGCCCAAAACGGTATTTCAGTAAATACCCTCATTCCACTTCACCCTGGGAGATGTTTAACATACTTATTGCAATAAATCCTATAATTACATTCATTCAATTGCAATCAAACATCATGTCATCAACCTCACTGGCCTACAGAATGTGCAACTGCCATAGAACAGACAGCACAAAGCCAAACACGCAGTAATGCAACCGTTGTAATAGTTCTATATGCATGACTTCACAAGCAAATGCTTGGCAGCATTTCTTTTGCCTAATTTGCTTATTTTATACAACCCGGTCTTGGCCGAGGGATGGCATGTCCGAAGAAGAAGAAGAAAAAAAATTAAGGACATTAAAAACACAGCATAAAAATAAAAAGTCATTATTGCCCAATTTTATTTTCAGTACAAAACATTTAAAATAGAATATTCATCTGCAACCCAACATTTTCAAGCAAGTATGTAATAAACGTGGACCAGAATACAATCTTAAGTTGATTTACAGGGCAACAACAAAGACAATTCACTGCTATGTCACATTAAAATAAAAATGACTACAAACTCGAAAAAAGCTTTTCAAGCATTCAAACTTAGGAACTGTGAGGGAAACAACATCCACATTGACTACATCCAGAATATTTACAAAGACAAATCTGGATGTAAATTTTGTCAACAAATTATCCAAAATATATTTACTCTGGCACTGAGGACTTGGTTTGAAAAGACTATACTGGGCAGTGCCAGACAATACAAAGCTGTCTGATATAATGCTTGTTCTACCTGAGAAAAAGAGTTATACACAGAAAGAAGTCAAGCTGAAGCCTATCAGTGTATTTCTTTGTCTGTGACGTAATGTCACTTCAAAACCAATAAAAAAAAAAAAGGAAAACCCAACAACGTCTGGGTTAATCACAGCGATCTTAACTGTATAGTCAGGGACCAGTAAAATTAAAGTACTCTGATGGAAACAGTTTTGTGACTACTCATCAAGGCCTTCGTCATCCTCTTCTTTTTTCACGTCAACCTCAGCTGTGTCAGAAAATTCATGCAGGAGGACATATTCTCGGCTGCTGAAACCAAATTTCAGCACGTCCTTCTCTTTGAGCTCGTAGTAACGCTGGGCCTCTATGCGCTGATTGTTCAGGTAAGTGCCATTCCCTGAACCAAGGTCAATGATGTAGGGCTTCACTCTCCTGCCTGTGGTACCATCTGCTCGTGTATATTCTGCCATCCTGAAAATGATGTATGCAAAACACGTGGTAATAAGCAACGGTGCAAAGTAACTGTTCACAGAGATTTATGATATGAAAGTGACTATATTTAACAGGTATAACCGTTATTTTTGCTTCACCTCTAACCTGTTCATCAAGAATATCTACCTTTCTTTCCCCAAACTGAGAAGTCCTCAATATATGACCTTTGCAGACAGCTATCAAATGATACTGCGTCAATCAAATGATACTGTTGCGTCTTAATGGCGAACGTGTGCTGGCAAACCATGCAATCCAAAATTGCTCTTTACTGGATGCCCGTGTGTTCTAAAGGCCGTGGTGCTTGACTAAGTGCAAAATGCTAACATCTAATCATCAAGTACAATATATTCATTCTTAAATTCCCTCACCTGTACTGAAACACAGCATGCTGTTTGGAACAAGAGGGGTGGTCAATAGGTATGTCTGCTATCTTCCTTTGCCTTCCAAGGAGATACGCACTCTGTCTGTGAATATACATGACAGGAAGTGGCTCATCATTTTTGAATGGATACAGTCGCCACCTCCTCTTAGGGATCCTGGCCTCAGGAGGCTCATTATACTTGATAACCACCCCTCTAAACGTGTTGGTATCTTCTACCAGTGCACCTGAGAGTTCAAAGTTGGGCTTCTCTTTCTCAACAGCAGGGGCAGCATTTTCTTCTTCATCACCAAAGACTTGCATCTTGTTTCCAACCTCTGCCTCCTGCCTAAGGCGGTTTTCTCGTCGACGTTCATTATGCTTTTCCCTTTCTGCTTGCTGTTGCTGGTGTAAACGTGCATCCCGATCACGAGACCTTTCTCTTCGTCGTTCCTGCACTCTGTCACGCTCTGCCTCCCTCTTCACTCGCCGCTCTTCTGGTCTATTTTCCCTCCCACGTTGATCATCTTTTTCCTGATGAAGAAACCACAGATAATGATTAGCCTTCATACATTAAACAGGTAATTCAGCAATGGTGATTTACAACTTTTAAAACGGAACAAAAAATACATCAAGGCTAGTTCATGAAAACATAGTGTTTAACACCAACATCAAATAAATTTTAACGATTTAATCATGTCCATGTTTGAGTCACCCGCTTTATCCGAACATCAGCACTGCGATGTGGACTTCGACTCCGTTGGCCTCGAGGAGACCTCTCCCTGTCTCGCTCCCCTCCTGATGACCGATCCTTTCTTCCTGATGATCGATCTTTTTCTCTGGAAAATAAAAGAAAGAATGAAACCAAGGTTTCACTTTAAAATATAGCTGAAGATAACATACATGGATAAGATAAAAAAAAAAAGCATAAAATTGTACAAACAGAAGAATTATGTAATTTTGTTGCTGTTGCTTGAAAGGACTTGCTTCACAAATTTTAAAACAATGACCAAAAATCCTGTCTAATGATTGCTGAATATTTTGGCTTTAAACACCATACCTCAAGCTGACAAAAATGGCATTAATTACATTACAAAAATGTAATTATTTAGTCTTAGATTAGGCAGAGGAACTACTGGAACCAAGTGTTAATTTTGTTGCTCCTCCCTGGTCCCAAATTGGCATGTTCCTCACTGAGCTGGTTCTAAGATTATTGTAGGAAGGAGCTTCGTCATTGAACTGTTTTCATTGAAATTTCCACGATTAAGGATTACAAAGATTGAAAAAAAGACTGTTAAGGTCAGGTGACTGAGTTGATTTACCTTCACTGAAGAAATGGACAATTTTTCACAATATGTCAGGATGCATCATCATCCTGAAAAAGGACTTCCATCACCAATACTATTTTCTACATATTTACTGGATGTCTGTGTATGAACAGAAGTTATGACCTAACCCTAACCCTAACCCTGCCATCTCTCTGGTCAACAAAACGTAAATTAGATTAGAATTAAATTGATTACTTCAGGTAGTTGCCACCATGTTTTGTTTGATCAGCACCAGACAAAATTGTCCAAAAAAAGGACAATCCTCCAGTTCTGCTCCGATGACTTCCAGGGCTTCTCTTTAGCCACTGTAACACTTTAACCCTGTTCTACTCTGTTTAAATGTTAGTTCTTGTTTGTTTTTTGTTTTTTTGCAGGTCATTCCTAATTCTTGTCTTAGAGTAAGACAAGGCAATATCTTAGAATTTAATACAGTCATGAGAAAGGGCTTGTGTCACGTTACTTCTGAAATAAATGGTCTATAAATTTATAAATTTGAGATTAAGCAATATACTACACTCACGTAAACAAGGATTTGCTAAACAAGTTAGCAAAAAATAAATTAACCCTTCTTGCAGACATCTGGACAACTTAATTATGTCTAAAGTTTAATGTTAAAGACATAGAAGCTTAGGGTGTAAATATGCCTTACATACTGTGAGTATAATTATTTGTATTATTTAGAATGAGTGGTTGAGTGTATTGCTGAGAGTCAGTGAAAGACTGGGAGAAAATCAGTGAGCAACAGATTGGGTAAGAGAGCTGTTGAGTGTTGTTGAAATACTGAGATCTCGAGTAGGTGAAAGAGTGAGCGTTGGTAAAAAAAAAAAATCGAGTAGGTGAAAAGCTAAGATATGGTGAGAATTTATGAGAGTAAAGTGAGAGATGGGCTCACCGCGGCTCGGTTCTCCTCGGGCTGCCGCTGCTGCCACTACCGGTGGAGTCTGAACTTGAGCGCCGGGCTCTCGGAGGCCTAGCGGGACTAACTATCTCCTCTTTAACTCTAACCCTTCCCTCCCGAACAGGAGATCTCCTGTCTCGTTTTCTGGCGTCCATCACGAAAATTAACCACTGCTAACTGCGCGGGGCCAAAAATATACTCATAAAGTAGAGGCACTCTGAAAACGCAACATTGTGGAAAAACACTGTCCGGTGAGTCGCGTACGTTCACGAAACAATCCGGATTGAAGGTTGATTTCGGAACTTAGTTCCGCTTTGAGGTGAACATTTGCGCCATCTGGTGGCCACGGAGTGTCACTGGTTAATAATATACCCTAAAAATAAATATATATATTATTACTACTAATAATAATATTACTATTATTAGTGTTATTTTAATAATAATAAAAACGGTTTACTGCATTTTTGCTTGTTTTGTTTTTAGCTAAATTGAAGTGAAATTAATGAGACAGAACAGAGACTTATGAAACAAGTATTAAAATACTAGAAATTATTCACACAAATTGTACATATATGCAAATTCACGATAAACCTCTATTTTTCATTAAAAACTGCTGTTCTCCCTGGAAGCCTGCTTTAGACTAAAACACTAAAAATAAAAATATTTCTAAAACAACATTTCAATGTAACGAAAAACAATAAAATATGAATGAAATATTCGATCCCTTTATTTACTGCTTATATCAGTGTTAATTGCTTATTAGTAGTGGTATTATTTTTTTTTTTTAATTTCTTCAGTTTCTAGCGGGGACTTTTATGATGGAGGGGTGGACGCTCATGTTGCCATGGTGACTGTAAACTGTAGTAACTGTAAACAACATCGTGTTTGGAAAAGTTAGTGTCACGTTTCTCACAATCTTCTGAGGCAAAAACTGTTAAAACAAACACACACACACAAAAGGAAAACTCTGTGAACATGATTCCTCCCGCGGACTCTCTGCTGAAGTATGACAATCCGGTGTTGATGAGCAAGAACACAGACAAGAAATCGCCAAAGGTAAATAACACAACATTCAGGTGTTCCTTTTTTATGTTTCCGACCTGACACAGTTATCCAGGTGTCTCTCACACCTGTCATAAAACACAGGCTCGGCCTCTGAAAGTAAGTCCTCAGCAGCCGGCCATGTCCGGTCCAGTCCCTCCTCCACCAAAACCCAAATCCCCCACCGCCGAGGCGCTGAGGCAGCAAACCGAGGAGATTCTCAACAACATCCTGCCGCCCAGGTAAGTCTCTCCCAGTGTTTTCAGGGCTCCCCGCAGCTCACACAGGCAGAAATAACCACTCCAGGCTGCCGTTGCAGGGAATGGATGGAGAACAGCCAGATGTGGGTGCAGCAGGTGTCCAGCACCCCCTCCACTCGGATGGATGTGGTTCACCTGCAGGAGCAGCTGGACCTCAGACTCCAGCAGAGACAGGCCAGAGAGACAGGCATCTGCCCTGTGCGCAGAGAGCTTTACTCACAGTGCTTTGGTTAGTGATTCTCAGAAGGTGCTAAATCCCTTCCCTTTGTGCAGTATTGTAATGAGCAGTTACTCCTGGCTCAGTGAGCTGTTCATGCGAGTTTCAGGTCATCACTGCCCTGCAAAGTGTAGGGTTTACATGGCAGTCTATACATCAGATAGTCAATCTGTATAGTATATATTGTATATATTTTTACAGACTACTTTCCCAAATAATATTTTGTTTCATATTTATTTTTTATTCAAAATATTTTATTCTAGTATTAGCTGAACCCTGTTCGTTGGTGGAGCCATCAGCTCATTTGTGCTCAGGCAATTTCCTTCAGGATCAATCAAGTTTTTCTGATTTGGATCAATTTTATATGGAATAATACTGTAAAATAATCACAGTAACTCATGAACAACATTTGCATTTCAGACAATTATTAAAGTGAAAGTGACTAATCATCATTGCAAGGTCACAGCACAGCACACAGTGAACGAAATTGGACCTCTGCATTTAACCCATGCACACAAACACCGCGCAGCAGGGGCTATGAAAGTGCCCAGGGAGCAGTGATGGGGACGGCACCTTGCCCAAGGGAACCTCAGGGCAACCTACTGGGAAGGGGTTTGAACCCACTATCTTCCGATCATGTGGCTAACTCCCTAGGCCACCGCTGCTCCTATTATTCACATTATTTGTATTTTTTGTCATAGCTTATTAAAGTGAAATTACTGAGATATAGAAAGTGACAACCCTTGGTCAAAGCACAGCAGACAGTGAACCACAACAAAATTGGACCTCTGCATTTAACCCATGCACACTCAAACACCGTGCAGCAGTGGGCAGCTATTGAAAGTGCCCGGGGAGCAGTGACAGGGACAGCACCTTGCCCAAGGGTACCTCAGGGCAACCTATTGGGAAGGGGTTCAAACCCCTGATCCTCCGATCATGTGGCCAACGCCCTAACCACTAGGCCACCGCTGCCCCAAGGCCAGAAAGAATACATACAATTTGTATGTTTTTTTTTTTTAAGGATTTAATTTTTCACTTTAAAAAATCACTGTTTAAAGTTAATTTCCCTAGAAATGTATAGGTTTAGGCATCATCCTCCTCTCTGTGACAAACTCGTGTAGGTACTGCTCAGCAAACTGCATGTTAAATATATATATATAGTGCAGATATTGCAAATATTATTGCAAGTCCAATCAAACTGGATGTTTTTTTAAGTATATTTTTTTGTTAGTTAGTGTTCCTTAGGTACATAAAATATTCAGGTTATGCACAGTAAACTACAGGAAATAACTGATCAAAATATTGTATTTCCCAAACCTTGCAGATTATTTTTTAAAACAACTACATACTTGTCTTATTTGTCACCTTAAAAGGTTTCAATTATATTTTCACTTCCTTTATTATAAATCAAAATGTCACATTTACATCACATCTTAACCTTGAAATGTTTTCTGGTTGAAAAAAGTTAGAATGCTGAAAACAGAACGCTATCTGTTTACAGAAATAATAGCAAGAAAACACTCCATCACTTTCTTAAAAGAATAAAAAACTTTTTTCTTCAGATGAGCTTATCAGGCAGGTCACTATCAACTGTGCTGAGAGGGGGCTTTTGCTTTTACGAGTACGAGATGAGATTCGTATGACTATCGCTGCCTATCAGACCCTCTACAAGAGCAGTGTGGCCTTTGGAATGAGGAAAGCTCTGCAAGGTGAACAAGGGAAGTCGGACATGGAGGAGAGAGTAAGCCCTGCTTCTAAACTGCTTCTTTCTCAATGGTCCCTTTACTTTGATTTTTAAAACCTAATCATTCAGTTGTGCTGGACTAGAAGACTGATTTAAGTCACTTCCTCCTCTTCAGATTGCAGAGTTGGAAAATGAAAAGAGGGAACTGGAAAAGCAGGTGAATGAGCAGAAAGCTAAATGTGAGGCGATCGAGAGACGAGAAACTGAACGACGACAGGTTGAGGAGAAGAAGCACACAGAAGAGATCCAGTTCCTCAAACGCACCAACCAACAACTGAAGGTACGGCCACTCTAAGCCTCACATGAATATGTAGGCTAATGGTCTTAGTAGGACACTCAAATGTAGACTTAATCTTTTTTTTTTTTTTTTTTTTTTTTTTTAGGTCCAGCTGGAAGGAATCATTACCCCAAAGAAATAAATATGAGAGGCTTCAGTTTATTTGCAAATTATAAAATCTAACTTTGCAAAATAACACCAAACAATACATTTGATAAGTCCACTGCTGTATAGTTTGTTTATTCCCCCCCAACCTGGAAAACAGGACATTACGATATCAGCCCCTCGGCAGGCAGCAACAAAACCTAGTTGTGTTTTATCAGATGAAGTTGGTGTAGCGGTTCATAACCCATCAGTCGGGGTGGATGGATCAATGAATAAAGTGCATCCATTAAGTAATGATTCAAATCAAAGCTGATTCATACCCTCATGGTAAATGCCCTTCATACACATCCTCCGTCATGTCACAAACTAGACAGGTCCATCTCAAATCTGGCATTCTGTGACCAGTCGTGTTCCAAAGAAAATGGTCTTATCGCTTGGCTCTTCTGCTTTTTTTGCCTTCAGTAGGCATTTTCCGATTCTTATTTTTGTTCTTCACATTGTGTGTATCGTAATAACGGACGCCGGACTTCTTTACCTTCTGGGAACGATCCATTCTTCTTTTCTGTGGAGGAAAAAAACAGAACATGGATGGAGAAGATTAATATGAATGATGTGGACTCACCACAGTTAAACCAGAAGCATTTTCTCTACCCTTAGAGCTCTATAAAGAGCTCATATCCATCTGAGGTGTCTGGTGAGATGGATGAGATGTCTGACCTAAGTAGGTGATCTGAGAGAACAGCACATACCTCTTTAGACGTAAGTTTGTTCGGCCGCTCTGACTCCTCATCTTCCAGAGCTTTTCTCTTCCTGCTGACGTGCTTCATAGCTGAAGAACAAAGGGATGATGAGTGAGTCTGTTCACTCCTTTGGAACATTAAAGTTGTGCCCTGTACCTGTACAGCTCCAGAAAATGATTTGCAGCTAAGCTCCAGTAAAAGATTTGTTTTCCTGATCGGTCAGAGGTGGCAACATGAAAGCTAATGCTGCTGAACTGCTATTTTATTCCAGTTCCCAATCAAAAGTGGTAAATACTGCTGCCTAACATTAAGTATATATAATCTACTAGAAAATTCCAAAATTAACACACATGCCTTTGGTTAAATGTGTCTCTAAACATATGGTTTTATTTGTGAAAATGATTTTGAACAATAAATCTTTACAATTCATATACTTATAGAAGGGGAGAGAAACTGCAGTTTTGAAGATCTGAAATTTTGCTAAGTAGCAAAATAAATGTAATTTACTTTACACCATATCCAACTCAACTTTGATACAGTGATGCTGGTTATTATAAATTAATTTAGTTTACCTTTCTGTTGTGGTTTCTTTAGTCCCTTTGGATCTGCTTTTGTTTCATTTGAAACAAAAACTTTCTCAGAAAGGCCCTTTGGAATTCTGTTAAACACAAGAACATAGTCCTTATTACTTACAGGACACCCAACTTTCTGTCAAGGACTCAGAGGTGCAGCCAGGCCTAATTATGCAATGAAGGTCAGGAAAAAAACCAAAAAAAAAAACAAACAAGGCAATGACGCAAAACATACGGGAAAAAACAACATACGAGCTCAGAGCTCCTGCCAGTGTGAAAGTGAAGAGAGACACAAGGACCCCAGCCTGGTATCAGTGCCTCAGACAAACTTGCTGCCACAACGGAAAGCACAAAGAGAGAAAAATGAAGGGATGTACAAACCGGATGGCTGAGAAACGTTTGGACTTGGCACGATCCAGGAAATGCTTCAATTTGGAGATCTTCTCATCCAACTCTCTGTTCACCTCGCGTGCACTCTTGCCCTCTGCTTTGGTAGGAAGGCAATCTGCAGACAATTCTTTTCCATCCTCTCCTGCTCCACTCTGTTCTTGTTTTCCAGGCTCCTCCATGTCTTCGACCCCACTCTCCTCATCACTTTCTTCATCCTTTTCATCTTCCTCTGATCCACCAGAGTCAAAGAGGTCAGGCATTTCCACTGGCACAAGGTCTTCCTCGCTGAACTCTGGAGCAACATTGATCTTGCCAAAGTTCTGTCTGACGCTGGACAGGATCATTTGTATCTGATCATGTTTCTGCTGCACTGGGTCATCCTGCTTGGTGGCATCTGCTACCTCTGTGCTTTCCTGCTCATGCCTGTCATCAGAGCTCACCTGCTCTGCTTTCACACCAGATGCCTCCACTGGCAGAAGTGCATTACCCTGAATGAAAGGAGAAAGAGAAAGATCAGAATGGCATTAAGGGGTATGAGAGACAAATGCCAATTAATAAACCAAATTTTCTGTCATTTCCTGAATTGGTTTAAACATTACTCTCTTGTGCTAACAGATACAAATCTAAAATGTTCTTTTTATGTTTATCTTACCCCCTCTTCTGTCTCAGGTCCAGGTGGCTTTACAAAAAAGGGGATGCGTCCCCTCTGCCAGTCATTTAGCACCATTTTGGAGACAGTAGACAGGTCAGGTTCCCCTCCCTGCATTCCAAATAGAAAAGACAAAACAACAAAATGTATGCCCATTATTTATTTAACACTGTGCAACCATAATACAAGATATTTGAGGAATAAGACAGGATCTCAACTCTCATAAAAAAGGTACTGGGGTGTCAAGGGTATGCCAATAGTACCCTTGGCGAAGGAACATGATTCCACATTTCACTTTCAAGGTAATGATCCTGTACACCCCATCCTGACTCCAAGCTTTCAATTTTGCTTCAGGACATTAGGAAATGACAGGTTACTAATTTGGCTCCTTTCTGCTTGGAACATATTTAAAGTAAAAAGCTGGACCTCAAAGACCACATAGCACAATTGAAGGTACATTAACACTTTTTACCTTTAAGAACTGCAAATACTAGAAAGGATTTAAAATAGAGGCATTTACTAACAGGAAACAAAATGCTTAGACTGGCTAATAAGTTTGAAAGTGCTTAAAGGTTTGGTTAAAGACCAAAATCATTTAAGATTTTACAAGTGCATAACAAGCCGTTCTACAATAGCTCCTTCTAGAATGATAGCCATCACCATTCATTGATTTTTGGATATGGTTGTGATGGGTTATAATCAATTTCAACATTTCACATCAAATTCCCACCTTCAAATGAATGTTCTCTGAGCAATGGACGCATTTATATTATATATTCAGTCTACTGTGACGGTATATAATAAAAAGAAAAGAGATGTTTTGTAACAAGGCTCATTTTTTCCAAATGCAGATGCCAGTGACCCTTGACAAATATTGGCCAAAAACCTGCAGGAGCTACAAGAACACACAGGAATTATTATTTTTATTTACCTTTTACTCCATTTTTTATAAACACTTATCATGCCTTTCTCATTTAAATGGAAAACTTTTGTATTGTTAAAGGCAGGTTTTCATTAACAATCAGAAGTAAAAAACCACATATTGCTGCTTAAACTGATTCCAGCCTTGTTCTGGGTTATACTTCTTCTACTGGCACGCTTATGCATATCTGAAACTGGGCTTGTTTACTGAGAGCCCAGAGTAAACAAATACTGAGCTGGAACTGCACTTTAACATGCTGTGTGATCCTTCACAATCAGAAGCCAGACCTTGAGTAGTTTCCCCGTCCGGAAGGCCAGCTTTTCCAGAAAGTCCTCGGCAGAGCTCCAGGACGGGATGCGATATGTTTTCTGGATGTACTCAGCCTTTGCTCTTTCCAAAACAGATCCAATGTGATCCTCTGGGTTACGGATTTTCTCCACCTGAACCTTGAGGACAGGTGAGACAGATATAAGCAAAATGTGATCCGATAAAATCACAGAGCACTACAAATGTAAATACTGGGACTGACAAATATCTTACCACTCCCTTCAACACAATGTCAGTCTCACTGTCCTCAGAGGGGTACACAACACCAGGACAGTCGATCAGGAAAATTCGCCTCATCAGTGTGATGTACTGCCATACCTATAAAGGAATAGGTACGCACACATTGATGCTGTTGCTTACTACATACATGTCTTTTTTCTGTTATCTGAAGTAAAAGAAGTACTTGCCCATGGCTTATTAAACACAGAAGAAAAGAAATTAAACTGGGGTATGTCCTCAATACAATTCAGATTTAGACATAAGCATATCAATGCACTTGTTACAGTATTCAGAATATTATGAATGACGAATGAGAAGCGGAGCACGTCTAATTTTACTGTCATACTCTTGCTGAAAGAATCACTTTAAAGAAAGGACAAATGTTCATAACTGGTCTTTCCCATTCTCTGAAAACCTTCCGTTTTTTACAGCGAGAAGAAAATATTTGACAAGCTGGGAAAGAGTACACCGTCCATTTTCACACACAGAAATAAATACATGCTTGTTGCAGCCAAAACTGGACTGCTGGAAACAAAAGACATCTAAAATGTTAACACATGTCACAAATTTGCACGTAATCTTTTGATCACTAGTGTACTCAGCAGTAAACAAAGTCAAACTCAATTAATTTTATGTATGAGAGAAATGTTTTGTCCCTCAATGTCTAAGATACGACTGATGGTGATTAATTAACACCCTCTGCTCATAAAACGCCTTCTTTACTTTATTAACTCCTACCTTTGTCTCACCAGCGAGGGGCGCCACATTGCAGACCTTTTTGGAGCGCAAAGTGTTGATGATGGAGCTCTTTCCTACATTTGGGTATCCAATAAAACCCACACTGATCTGCTTCTTGTCTGTGTGGAGCTAGAGAGAAACCAGAAACCAGATCATGTTGAAGGGTTTGTCAACTCAACACCAAATAAGTAATATTTAAAATAATAATGCATATTATATTTTTTAATCATTATTTGAAGTCATTGTTGATAATAAAAAAAAAGTTAGATGGATAAATGTTTAAAAAAATGTAAATTTAAATATTAAATGTTTGACAAAAATAATTCTAATACAGGTAAAAGCTAAAGTCCCAACCAAAAAAAAAAATCCTTTAACAGTAGAGTAAGGGTTTGATCTCAGGCAATGGATATGTTATTGATATTTTAGAAGTTATGGAAATAAAGTATAACTCAACTACCTAAAGAATAAAGAACAGCTATTAAAAACAAGATAGAATTAAGGGCAGCATTGAAGAGGATGAAGAATGGAAAGACTGTTGGTCCAGATGATATAATGGAGGAAGCATGGGAGGTGATTAGGAGATGGCCGTGGAGTTTCTAAATAGATGGTGGAGAAGTGTACTGGTACCGATTTAAGGGTAAGGGTGATGCACACAGAGCTGTAGTAACTATAGAGGGATAAAGTTGATCAGCATGAAGTTATGGGAAAGAGTAGTGGACAACAGTAGGGTTTCATGCTGAGAAAGAACACTACAGATGCAATGTTTGCTCTAGAGGTGTTGATGGAGAAGGCCAGAAGGATTTGCATTGTGGATTTGTGGACTTGGAGAAATATGACATATGACAGGGTGGAGAGAGAGGAGTTGTGGTTTTGTATTAGGAAGTCATGAGTGGTAGAGACGCATGTGAGCGTATTTCAGAGGGCAGTGTGACAGTGGCGAGGTCTGCAGTAGGTGTGACGGATGCATGGACTGGATTAGAAATGAGTATATTAGAGAGATGGCCCAGGCTGGAAATTTTGCAGGCCAAGTTAGAGAAGAAAGATTGCGTTGTTTTGGACATGTCCAAAGGAGAGATGAGGATTATATTGGGAGGAGGATGTTGAGGATGGAGCTGCCAGGAAAGAGGAAAAGAGGAAGACCAAAGAGCAGGTTTATGGCTGTGGTAAGAGAGGACATGCACGTGAATGGCATGAATGAGGAAGATGCAGAGAAAGGAAGAAATGGAAGATCCACTCTAGCAACCCCTAAATGCTGAAAGAAGTAGAATAATAAAATAAAAAAAACCCAGAAAGTTAGTTTATAGAAACCTCAGAACTCCAGCAAACTTCCTAAAGGACATTATGCTGATTAATGAAAAAAAAAAAACTTCCTTCCTTTTCAAATCTTACGCAGAAAAACTCTATTAAATAATCATGTTTTGTCTTTTGACTGTCAGTAGTTAAATTTACATAGTAGCCTATAGCTAGTCATAATATATTTATTAAGGTTATAATTTAAAATAAGGAAACTGACAGGTCTTTAAAATGTACAGAGCTACTATTACATTTTCTGTAGCATAGGAGACATAATTGTCCCAAGTAGCCCAGTAGGTCATTAAGTTTTAGGAACAACACAATGTGGCCATAAATGGGATGAAAGAGGTAACAAAATGTCAAAAATAAAAATCAACTGCGTGACACAGCTTTGTGAGCAAAAACCATAGAGACCAAAGAAAAATAAAACATTTGATACACACCATATGCAAGCCTCTTTAAAGTCATTAGATTGTTGGATTTATTACCCTTGCTTGGTAACCATGATATTTTTGTGCTGTTGTTTTCCTGGGCCTAAGAGTACCTCTGTTGTATAACTTTCAACTGAGTTTATAATTTCAAAGCCTCTCTCCTTTTGTGTGCTTCCAAGTCTTTGTTTACGGCTAAGATCCCAAAAATAACCCTGAAGCAGATGTGAAGACAGAAGTGATGCCCAGTAGCTCTGAAGGTGATGGGGATGAGTGCCAAGTTTCATGGACAAGATAACTGATAACATCTTAAAACAGCGTTCAGCCTGATGCAACTGCAGACAGATATCTTTGTTGTTTCTTTTTCACATTGCTGTTTGCTTCATTAGAACAAGAGCAAATATAGAAAGTCTGCGAATAGCTGGAAGAGAGATGAACTCTCACCTTTCCAAACTGCCGTAGGAGCTGAATGAGAGAACCCTTGCCGAAGGAGTTGGTGAGGCTGGCATGAAAAGCAAGTGTGGGGTAGTCCTGAGAAAGTACTGCAACCCAACGTTTCTGAAGAGTGAGCACAAACAACACTTAGTTTCTTAATCAGTTTCATTTTAAAATAATGAACACTGACTGATCAATTGATGACATCCAACTTCATAACATTCAAAAGAGCACACAAAAAAACCCAGTAAAAAACCACACCAGACAACTGTTACCCCAATTCAGGCTTTGGTTTTAAAAAAAAAAGAGCAAAATTTCCTGTCCTTTCCAACATAAGACAATTCCAAAGGTTTTGGGACCATAAAAGTCATTAATTTTACATAATAGTGGCTAATATTTTATAGCTATAATGTGAAAAACGGTCATTTACATGACAAAAAACTGTTTAAAGGTTTAACCTGCTCATCCAACATTTCTTTTGTTATGGGCCTTTATAGTAACGTACTTCTTTGAAGCCACAGTCTTACACCGGAGCCTTGCATGAAATCCTGAAACACCGCTGTAACAATATAATTGCAATACTTTCTATGAAAAATAAATCTGTGTGTGCATGCATAATTATCTCTCTCAGTCTTTGGACATGTAAATAGGAAAATTACATAAAGTAGCAAAAAAATAAATAAATTCTGTAAACTGGTATGATGGTTGTGCATTCTGTTCTTGGGGGATGGTGGGAGGAGTAGTTGGATTTAAAACGGTATATCCCATGTCCAATGCTTGACAGTGGTGTTATGAAGTCTAATTTGCACAGATACAGAATTGAGTTACATAATAACACCTGGTGGAACTGATGGAAATTCACTGTAGCACATTAGCACTTTAATCCTTATCCCTTTCTAGAATATATTAACACTAGGGATATAGCAATAGAACATATTACTACTGGACATATTAATAATAAAAAATTCACAATCCATTACTTAAAAACATTGCTTAGTCTCTATAGAATACCACTGTCAATAGATTGGAATGAGCTGGAGCAGCTGTATATGAGCCTGAGAACATTTCTTAAAGTCAATAAGAAATTTCTAAGTCCCAGAAAAACAGGCTGTTGCTGCAGTAAATGGGTAAAAACCTGTTAAAATATTTAATCTCAGAAAATAAACATTACTACACTTTAAGGTGTAGTGCAGAATATATTTCCCATATAACCATACCTTAAGAAAACTTTAACATGTGTATTACCACTTAAAGGCTTACCGTCACCCAAGTGGGAATAAGGTCACATTTGTTGAGCACAAAGATAAGATGTTTCCACGGCTTCTCCTTCTTTAGGTAGGTCTCAATGTTCTGGGAACGGGTCCCAATGGGGTCCCGGGCATCCAGCACCTGGATGATAACATCTGAGGAATCTATGACCTGCAAGAAAAATCTGCTAATAAGGACTGGAGGCCATTTAATGCTTTTCATAACTGTTGCAGTTTACAGCCCATGTAAACAATAGATTTCATATTAGCCAAGTAAATGTAAAATAAAAGTAAACCTACCTTATAGAGTTCGCCCCAGATCCTCTTTGACTGTCCCTTCTTGAAGATCTCCTCACGTACCTCCTCCCTGGGGAAACAAATGAGAAAGTTTTTAGCTTTCAACTTACATATTTTCAAGCTATTCCAGGAGTGATATTGCATGCAGCTTTTCCAGAAGGGGTCAACTCACCTGACTCCACTATCCTCAGTCACAAGGTCACGGTCCTTCTCTGCACTGTAGCCGAGAGCTGAAATCTCAGCATTCTCAGCAAGCTCCTTCAGTTCCCCCACACTCAGGTTAGGCCTCTTTCTCTGTGCCTTAGGGCCAAAAGTAGTCTCAAATGTCTCTGTGTCGAGAATGTGTACCTTGGAATTCTGGAAGGAAATATGGGGGGGGGGGGAACAGGTCAGCAAAACAAACTTTTTTTGTTGTTGAGCTCTAGCTTGCCCACCACTGGAGCTAAATAAATTGTGTGTTGCAGAAAAAAATGGATGAGAAAATGATAACTGTATGTTTTTGGTGCTTTATTTCTCTCCATCTTCATTTATCATGACTCCAGGCCTTTTTTGAAAGCTACACCTGCTGTCTGAGCAGAGTTCTTGAGGCAAACTCTTGGAGGCATGGGAGGGGTATGTACTCCCCAGTACAACTTGTGGCCGGCTGCGTTGTGTTAGAGCACCCTTGCACCCAATAGAGACCAAATATTTACTCAGAGAATGATTAATCGGTTAGCAAAAATTGGAACGTACCAGGAGATCCCTGTTCCATATAACCTTTCCAGAGAGTACAAAACATTAGTGTCACCTATCTAACAGATATGCAGCACTGTGCAAAAGTCCTAAACAATTAAGAAAATAGTTTAGAACTGTATACTTTGGCAAAAATTTTCTTTGTTGCAATAAAACAATCCATCAAAAGGATAAACTCAAATAAAGTTATATTCAGTAAAAAGTAATAAAAATTAAGTAGTTAATCTATTACAAGATGTTAATAGGTTATGGGTGGCGGTGGTCTAGTGGTAGGATACTTGCCTATGGACCTATGGATCAAGAGGTCCCAGGTTCGAATCCCACCTCTAGCACTACCACCACTGGGTCCCCGAGCAAGACCCTTAACCCTGAGTTGCTCCAGGGGGACTGTCCCTGTAATTAGGACATGGAAGTCGCTCTGGATAAGACCGTCTGCTAAATGCCGTAAACATTAGGAACACCTGCTTATTTCCAGATTTCAATTTCCCCTTGAAGAGAAATGGGTAAGTTAATAAAAAAAAAACAACAACTAAAGATTACATTTATAATGTAAACATGTGTACTGATCAACAAAAAATCCTGATTTGTGGCACATGGTGCATATCTTCATCAGCAGAGAAGAGAAGAGGGAATGCCCACATACTTTTCTGAGATTGGACCAGCAAACACTGGATCGGAGGATAAGGGCAGCTGATCAGTGTTTAGACAACCACTAAAAATCTAGACAGGTTTGAAAATCAACAGTTGCGCATCACATCAGATTTTCTCATCCAAACCCAAAGGCGTAGAAAACAAAATGAGATGGTGTCATGGGTGTGAAAAGACAAATGAAAGGGAAGTGGACATACATCTCGCTTCAATTCTTGAAAGGTCTTACTAACACATGGAACCAGTTAAAGGGAGGGGGGGGCTTCCCCACTAAAAGTAAACAACATTTGACAAAGGAACATGAGGAAAAAAGCAAAACGTTAAGTGTTATTTCAAGCATGTTTGACTTTCTCTGTACTTTAGCGTTGGCAGAGACGGTTCAGAAGGTTCAGAAACGCCAGAGAGAAAGGCTTCTTCTACATTTTTCTCCAGGAAAGGGTAGGTGGGTCTAACAAGCCTCCCATCTGATCTTATCGTAAAATACATCTCACTTTTCCCCACACTGAACACTTATCAGTATCCACAATATCCTGATGACGATCATTGGTTTGATTTGTTGTATCTGTACACTGCAGCAGGCACCCCTGCTGACAGTTCTTCTTTTGTACTTGATGTAACAGCCATAATTTACTATCCCATTTATATGAACAAGAATGTATTTCGGTAAGGATCTTAAAACGATCATGATCGACCATTATTTCAGTTGCAAATATGTGGGTCTGGAGCTTTAAATAAGTGTACTGGCAGAGATCATGAATGAAAGGGCAGGGGGTATTTGTGCTTTTACATACATGTGCTTTGATGCGATCGTGCAGGAGAGACATGGGGAGTTTGCTCTGGTGCATCACCACTCTGTAAGGATCCTTCTTCACTGCACCCATCTCCTCCTGAAACTTCTGTAAGGATGACTGCTTGATGACCCGAGTATTAGCTGCATAAATATCATGTTACAAACAAATAATAACATTTACCAACATGTTTGTGATTTTCTCTTCCAAACTGTCTCATGACCACATTAAACTGACGCAAATCTAAGTAAGTGACACCAGAAAAATCCCAAAGACTAAGCATCCCAACCAATTTGTCTGTGTTATTAATAAGAATGAGATATTAGAATAAAAACATAACAGAAAAGGCATTTTTAAACTTAATGAAAAACAAAAAATCATTATTAAATTTAAATAAAAAAAGATAGAGAAGCCTAGTTTTACTATAAGACGACTGAGGGGTGTACCAAATTTTTACATTTCAATACAGTGGATTTTTTGGCTTTTTGATACTGTATTGAAATCATTACACTGTTATGGTTTTCTGTATATGAAAACTGTCTCAAGGGCTCAGCCTATGTTAAACACATGGTTCATTTTTTTTTAAGATACACAAGAGTTTCTATAATGTTTTTTTTCTTAACTGGGACCAACTTGTGAACTGCCATGCCATTTAGGAGAACTTTTCAATGTCTTATGTGATCAAAACATCTTTGTGACTCACTGATAGTTAATTTCTACCAAGAGCAAATTTTCCAAAGACTTGATTTATAACTATTTCTGATAAACTTACCAAACCACTTGATGTTGGGTTCAACTCTAGCTACTGTCCCAGGAGCCACAGTTGACTGGTACTGTAAAGGTTTGATGACTTTACCCCGATTATTACTGAGGAAATATGTGGAAAATGTTATTACTATTCATATTCAGAGTTCAATGAAGGCATGTATAGCATATTACCATTTTATAAGTTATACAATGAGGAATAGATTATTGGTTCATTTTTTTTTTTTTACAATTATTGTTTCCAATTGTCTTTAGCTCATAAATTTGCAGTCTATTTTTAGGAAAGCATTTTATGATTACCATCTCTGTTTTTGTCGGTACATATTCAGGCGCTTGATAGTTGCACGGTCCCTCATGTTGTTCCCTCCAGCTCCCTTTACTCGATCTAGGAAAAATGAATAAATACCTCAGGGACTGTTTCACTGAGAGAAATGAAAGCATCAAATCTAGCTCTACTGATTCAAGATTCTTTAGGTCACATAGTGCAACATGTAGTGGAATGTGCCCTGATCGTTCCTAATGCTGTGCAAGTGTTAGAAAAGAATTTAATTGAAAATCAAAAGAATTTATGAAAGCTAAATCTTTAGTGATAAATAAATATAATAAAACTACATTTAGATTAAGTTATATTTTTGAAAATAGACATTAAGCATAAACAACAACTATACTTTTAACTGTGTGGAGTTAAGAACAGAATACCCTATTCTAGAGTAAGAACAGAGCAACAGGTGAGTAACAGAAAGGAAGAATATATATTAGATTATCAATCTGACTTATTAAGGATGGTTTAAATCTTGGTGACATGTTCAAGAAAAAAACGCTTTTCTTTTTCCAAACCAAAAGATGATGTCCTCGCTCTTATGCTAAAATATTTGTCTTCCACAATACATATAGGCTTGATTAGCAGGGGAAAAAAAAAAACAGGCCAGGTCAATTACATGGTCCGACTGTATTCATATGATAAACTGCATAATGGAAACTGTGGGGCAGCAGTGGCCTAGTGGTTAGGGAGCTGCCCTGGACTGTAATATTGTGGGTTCGATTCCCTCACCAGTTCCCCTGAGGTACCCTTGAGAAAGGTACTGTCCCCGTCACTGCTCCCGGGTGCTTTCAATAGCTGCCCCCTGCTGCACGTGTGTGTATGGGTGAAACGCATAGGTTGAATTTCGTTGTGTTGTGCTGCATTTCACAATGACAAGGGTTGTCACTTTCACTTTTACTTAATCCAAGCCTTTTTTGTAACATAACTTGTCTGAAGTCTATCACTTAATGAAAGCCTGCAAGAGGGTAAAAAAACCCATAGCCAAGCATGTTTAAAGACTGCTTCATTTGGAGAATAGTCTGTAGCCGTAACAAGGAATGAAAAATGTATGGGCAACATTGCACATTTCATTTTCATTCATGCTCCCTGTTATATTTGTGCCTTAATACTTTTTGTGTACAACAAGCTGCACACCATGACACTTTACATATTTTACATTTGTAAAAATAATTCTATATATTTTCCCCATTATGTCTGCACAATATGCCATGTTACAGGTTTTCTGTATTCACATATTTCTGTATGCATTTACAAGAACTTCCATATGTTACTTCCATACATTTCTTGTCTTGTAAATGTTCTTTTCTATGGTCTTAGAAGTAATGTGCATATAGTGTTACTGTTAGTTTTATCTTATTACACATTTTACTCTCTATTCTGTTTCTCTATTTCTAGAATTTATTTCAGTTTAACTGCAGATCATCAGGGCATTTCACTGCATGCTGTATTTGTGACATATAAACTGCTTGAAACTTGAAACTTTTTAGGAGACAGAAGATGACTTGGAGCGATTACGGGTGTTAAATTTTACGATAACTGAAGTTTTAATGAACAGTAAATCCATATTTGATGTAAACAGACTCCTCGTCACATAAACTGAGACTTTAGCCGCTAAGCTAATGCTAGCTGTTTACATGTGGGCTGAAAACAAAAAAGCCGCTTCTTACCGGGATTACTGCTGGAGCTTGAAGGGTTTATGGAACTTTTGCCTTTATACTTTGGTTTGGTCATCTTGATTTTTTAGCAAAAACTCCTCTTCTTCTGTAAAAATCAAGAAAATCCGATTTCGTCCTCCAACCGCACGTGCTGTACACGTCCACGTGGGACCCGGCGGATATACGTCATCGGTCAGCTGACTGCGTCTGCCCTCACGCACTAATGATCGCTGTAAACACGAGCTTCGTGCTCAGAAGCAGCTCATTAACTCTTAAAGTCCTAATCGACTCTCAGAAATGATTCTGGACTCCTGAGCTGGGGTTCTTAACCTTTCAGTGAAGGACTGTACATTTTTAAACAGTGCATTTAAAAATCATATTCTGAGAAATATCCTCTGTACTGTGATTTTTTTTCTGTAATATTTTAATGCTTAAAATTTTTTTTTAGTAATGGATACATTGTAAACTGCTTCTTTTGCTTAAAATACACTGCAATAGAATTTTATGATCAACGTAAATAACACTCCTTTAACACACATTTCTCTCTCTCTCTCTCTCTCTCTCTCTCTCTCTCTCTCTCTATCTATATATATATATATATATATATATATATATAATATATATATAGAAGAGAGCAACAGAGAGAAAGAAAAATGAGGGAAACTAGTGGTAGAGATGTGACTATGGACCAAATCCCACCTCCAGCACCATCACCATTGAGTTCCTGAATAAAACCTCCAGGGTGACTGTCCATGAACTCTGGAATTGGAGTCACTCTGGATAAGAGTGTCTGCTGAATGCCATAAATGTAAATGCTCTACTGTGTCGCCTCATGTTCATATTTGCTATTGATCATCAATTCATGTCATTCCAGCAAGAAAAAACTTGACCATATCTGTAATACTGACTTCGCAAGTATGACGTCGGATCTTCCCACCAGCAAAAGAAGGCAGCATTAGAAGACGCACATAGTTTTAAATCCACTTGAAACAGATTATGGAGATTCAGTTGCATATTTGCAAAATACTATACTGATATGCATGAATTCCTAAGTGATGGTAGTTTATTTTATGCTGCTCATATATATCATTTTTAATCTTTAATCTCTGTGCACACTTATTTATAGACCAGTCCTCTCTGTCCTTCTATCCACAATGAATGGACCGCCCGGCAACATTTTTTTCTTTTTAGTACGTCAGCAAAGTGTAAACATGACATTCTCTTAATTCTTCAAAAATTGTAAGCTGGATCTTCCAATGGGCATGTACAGCATGTTAATGTGTTGTCTAGATAATCAGAAGAAAATATCAGAATGGGAAAATTCATGTGTATAATCCCTCCAGTTGAAACTGAAGCTGTATCTCTGTTCAGGGCTTCATCATTCAATTAGATGGTCTGGCCTACAGAAGGATTCTTATTTGCTTGACTTCTGTCAGCTTAAAAAGTGACAGCTGCAAACTAGCTTCAAATTTAAAAAATGGTGTCAGTTTCTTGTACAAATGTTTTTATAATTTCTGGCATTTCATAAAATTAAAAGAATTCATTGCATCACCATCTTGCAATGAATCTTGGAATAGAGTGGGCTGCAAAGAATCCAACCATTTCCTTCTCTGAATTGAGAGTGACCTAAGAACTCAAATTCTGTGAAAATGTTGAAAATTAATGGTTCAGTGGTGCATATTCACAAATTCTGTATGTGGACTTTTGTTAACCTTTCGTTTGTAATTTGGTATTAGCTTGTAACTATCAGTGGCTTTTCATGTAAAGTAAGCCAGATAGATAAGATAGAATGTGGTAAAATATAGAAAAGGAAAAAAAAGAAGAAAAAAATGAAATGCCATTCAAGACTAAACCTGTCCTCATCTCTACCATGCTGAAAGGCTGAATGTCACCTCCACCCTGGAATCTTTGAATTTCCCCAATGATAATCATGACAGGAGGGGGATTTATCTGCAATGTCAAAGTGGGCAGCTCATATTTACAAAAATTCCAGCATTAAGACAGCATGAAACAAAGTCAAGAAGAGCAATTTTTAGTGGTTTTGGGAAAATTCCTGGTAAAGCAACAATTCTGGGATGAAATCAGCGATAAAAAAAAAGAAGAATAAAATTCCTACATTAACATTCCAACATCAACAATCAAAATTTGGGACAACAAATTCTGTAACTTCAAATGGGGATCATACAATGAGAATTGATACATCTGATAAATTGCACAAGAACAAGCAAACAAACGGCCTTCAGTTTTGCAGCTTGTCTATATTACAGCCTTATACAGTGTGTCCACACACACTGGACTGAAGAGTGAGTCTGTAATAGAGTCTTTTTAGATGCTCTTTTTTTTGTCTTGGTAGGAAAAATGGAAAAACTGAAAATTATCTATTCATGTGTGAGGTTAGTGTTTGTGTGATCACCGGAAAACACTCATATTTCTGAGAATTAAGATGTCTCTAGTCAAATGTCAGCATAGCTTTCGGGAAACGCTACTGATGCTCATTAGAGACACAAAAACACACAGGATTGTGCAGTTTAGGTGTTTCCCAACTATTTTCTTGGACACCCACAGTTTAATGTTACCCATAGAACATCATTATCTAACTATTCTTACGAAGGGCTTGGTAATTAGCTAATGATTTTCTTTATGTGGTGTTAAATAAAAAGGGCAGTACATGGCTCCTACCAGACTGGGAACAGAAAACACAGACCACTTTCTTATTAATCTACAGATTCAAGCCTCAAGGATCAAGTAGGTAGGCACTTTTCTAAACAGATCATAAGAGATGTTTATGCTAGTGGGGTAAAATCTGTGGTCTGCGATTAGTCCTCACTGGTAGCTGTTTTAGTGCATTTGTATCAGTGCATTGTATCGACAGTATCAGATTTTGTCTTAAAAACAAGTAAGAATTTAAAACAGACTTTGTGGAGTGTGTATGCTCTCCCGGCATCTGCATAGGTTTCTTCCAGCTTTCGGATTTTTTTTCTCAGCTACTTTCTGATTGTGTTTGACTGAGCTGCTCAGCTGCTTTTACCAAAGTGAAGCAACCTCTGACAGATTTCATACTGGATATGAGTTCGCACATGTGACTGATTCTAACTGACTTTGGTTTATATTTCTGAGTGGGTTGAAGGTTGATTTTGTCAGCATATCTTACCTCTATATTTTAATCACGTTTGCTGTAAAGTATTTTCTTTCAAGATTTTGAATACATGCTGGGTGTTAGCTCCAAACAACAAGCTTCATGGAGCTACCATGAGTTTTCTAGTTGATTTCACAATAATTACAATTGATTTTGCAGCAAACAATTCCACTGCTGAGCTGATGAAAATATTTACATCATGTTTTGTAATACTTTGTCATACATCTTTGATGCACACAAATAACAAATTTCTTCTTCTGACAGTGAGCTCATTTCAGAAAAGTAATTAGTGAGAACTAAGTTCCTCAGGACACACAAGTTTTTCACTTCACCTTGTTGTTTCTGAATTTTTTTTGGCGGTATATCTTATGAATAATTTGTAAAATAAGACCAGCTGTAAAGAACTTTCTAATTGTGTGAACAGTAAGGACTTCAGTGTATCCAGAAGAGGGCATGCATTTACAGGTCTAGTACTTGCTTATTCACACCCTGTACTAAATAGCCAAATAGATTGCAAGACAAATATGCAGGTATTCCATAATTTTGAGAGATTTTGAAAAAAAAGGAAACACATTCAAGGCATCCTGACTTACCCACATGTTTATAAATGAGAAAATGTCATTTTCTCATCATACACTGTTTACAATGGCAGTACATTTCCCAGTCAAGTTTATGCATGATTATAACATTTGGAGGAATATTTACATGCAGTTTACTCGACCTGCATCTCAACACTAGAAAGTACAGACCTTCACAATGTTCTCTGTTCACTTTCACATGCACTGGATTGAAACTGACAGGATCAGAAATGGGCAGCAAATGCAGTCAGATCACAGACTCGGCAACTGCACTTTGTAAGTGAATGTAGTCTTGTTCAACCAAGAAAGATGTTTTTTGGAATTAATTTTAGGCTATATTCCTCCTTTTAGGATCATCTTTCTTTTGCATGTAGTAAACAAGAAATCGCAAGCATAAGGTGTGGGTTTTTATGGGCCCACAGTCCCAAGAAAGTGTATATTTGAGCTGGAGTGTTATTGTGTATAATTCTATATTTGAATTTGTACATGGCAACTGCAGGCATCTTGTTTATTGAGCTGTTGGTTAGAAATGCCTCAAAAATCTTCAAATTTCACTTTTTCAGAAAAACACTGCAAGTTGCACATTGTTGTCCCTGTAGATTTGATGAGGGTCAAGTTACGTCAAACACAATCACAAAGAAATTGAATTCATTATCATCTAAACAAGAAAAGGAACTTGTTGTTTTTAAACATGAAAAATGATAATAAAATGAAATAATTGCCCTTATTTGCTGTAATTTCCTTTTTTTTATTGACCAGAGGGTTGCAACAGAGAACCATTAATAACAAAGTAGTATTTTGTAGAATGAAAGTTTCCTGAAAAAATGAAATGCCCTGGTTTAAATATATGTCTGCTGTGTTTGTTTCTTAGCAAATTAAAGTCAAGTAGAAAGTTGAGCTCTTTCAATAAAATATCATATACTCATGACATTTACATGTTGTTTAACTAACTTTACTCATCCTCCTGTTGTTCTCCACCTCCCTGACCGACATTCACTTGTGTGTGCATTTACATTCCTTGGTTAACTGCCTAGTGTTGATGTTGGCTGTAAGAGGGAGTTAGCATGTGCCTTGCTGCTCAGCAAAATTCAATGAAAGCTGGGTACTGCACTTATATTTACGGTTTATGAGCTTGTGCCACTTCTTTTGTGAGTACTTTTTTCAATCATGTATCTTAATGCTTTTGTGGAACCACTTGACAAGAAGATCCAACTTATTTATGTCTTTAATATACTACTGGGTACTATTAATCAAATACTTGGTCTGCTTATTGTGCATGTGGTGTTTTCAGCTCATCTTTCCAAAGAGTGTGCAGAACATACACCAAACAGCAGAACCCTAAACCAAATTAAACCTCTGCAATAAAAAGCAGACACAGATGAGAATCACATACCAAAATAAATGATTCGGCATGTATTTGGTTTTATAAGACAGTACAGAAGTTGCAGACAGGGAAGCCCTGTGTGCTCTTTAGTCACTTTCACTCTTGTACTTCATCCAAGAAGTTGCAGTGAGAGGTACTTGAAAAATGGCTTGCTGAGACCTCCCACCCACCCCTTTACCCCCAATGACCCGAGAGCATTACAGTGCAGGGGAGAAGACTTGTTTGTTTCATTTTCTTCTTTCTGGATTGGCTAAAGGTGCAGGGTCATGACATCCCTCTTGGTACACACTTAATCTGTTTTCTGTGCTGCCAGCAAACTGCCTAGCAGCCATTTAGGAAAGAGAGATGATGGATTGAAATAGCAGTGTTCTCTGGGTTTTGGGCACGTCTGACCCTTTGGAGAATGGATGTGGACTCCTTTGAACACATCAGCCTGATTGGTCAGCAGGTTAAGAGCTCCATGGATAGCCATTATCAGTCTTAAACTGACGGGACTCATGATCCAAGAGTCTCAAGATTATTTTTGCATGTTTGAGCTATCTAGTTCAATGGGCATAATGTTCCATTTCAAATAACTGTTCCTATAAATTCATTTCATATCTATGCATTATGTTCAGACATGAAGACATCTTCTTCTTTTTCTTTCGGCTGCTCCCGTTTAGGGGTCGCCACAGCGGATCAACTGTCTCCATTTCTTCCTGTCTTTGCATCTTCCTGCTTCAACCCGACCAGCCACCTGTGTCACTCTCTCACCACGTCCATAAACCTCCTCTTTGGCCTTCCTCTTCTCCACTCTTTCCTGGCAGCTCCATCCTCAGCATCCCCTCCTTCAATATACTCATCATCTCTCCTCTGCACATGTCCAAACCAACATAACCTGCTTCTCTAACCTTGTCTCCAAGGCGTCCCAACACAAACTGTCCCTCTAATATACTCATTTCTAATCCTGTCCAACCTCTCGTCACAGCGAAAATCTCCTGACATCTTTAACTCCCAGCACTCAAAACAACCTCTTTCTGCTTTCGTCAGTGCCACCGTCACCTTACACCACAACATAGCTGGTCTCACAACTGTCCTGTAAACCTTCCCTTTTACTCTAGCTGGTATGCGTCTGTCGCAAATCACTCCAGCCACTCTTCTCCACCCATTCAACCAGCCTGCACTCTCTTCTTACCTCTCTTCCCACACTGTAGTTACTGAACTGTGATCCCAAGTATTTAAACTCCTCCACCTTTGTTACCTCCACTCCCTGCATCACTAACCCTCCCTTTCCTCCCTTTCATTTCACACTCATGTATTCTGTCTTTGCCCCTACTCACTTTCATTCCTCTCTCTCCCAGGCATATCCTCCATCTCTCAGGTTCTCCTAAAGCTGCTCCTACTCTCACTGCAGATCTGATATCATCAGCAAACATCATAGATCACGGGGACTCCTGTCTAACCTTGTCCATCAACCTGTCCATTACTGCTGCAAAGCAAGAGCGGGCTCAGGGCTTAACGATGATGTTATCCAACCTCTACTTTAAAAACATCCGTCACTCCCACTGCAGATCTCACTGCTGTTACACTGTGCCCTCCATGCATATCCTGAACTACTCTCACATACTTCTCTGTAACACCAGACTTCCTCATACAAAACCACAACTCCTCTGGGCACCTGTCATGCTTTCTCCAAATCACAAGCACAATGCAGCTCCTTTTGACCTTCCAACACCCTCAGAGCAAATATTGCAGTTTCTGTGGTGCTCTTTCTCGGCATAAAACCATACTGCTGTTCACTGATCCTCACCTCTTTTCTTAACCTAGCTTCTACTACTCTTTCCCTTAACTTCATGGTGTGGCTGATCCAACTATCCTCTATAGCAGTTTACTACAGCTCTGTGCATCACCCTTATTCTTGAAGATCGGTACCAGTACACGCCGTCTCCACTCCTCAGGCATCTTCTCACTTGCCAAGATTGTGTTAAACAATCACAGTCAGAAAACTCAACTGCCATCTCCCTAAACATCTCCATGCTTCCACTGGTATGTCATCCGGTCCAACAGCCTTTCCATTCTTCCTATCTCTTCATCGCTGCCCACTTACTTCCATCTTGTTTTATTTGCTGCACTTCCTGGTTAACTCTTCTCACATCATCCAGTCTTCTCTCTCTCACATTTTCTTCATTCATCAGCTCCTCAAAGTATTCCTTCCATCTGCTCAACACCCCAGCTCTGTTCACCTGTGATACGTTACCATTTCTATCTTTAATGGAGTCCTGACCTGCTTGCACATCTTTCCCAGATCTGTCTCTCTGTCTAGCCAATGGTAAGAGTCCTTTTCTCCCACCTTTACTGTCCAACCTCTCATACAATTCACCAAACACCCTTATCTTTGGCCTTCACCTGCTTTCGCCCTGCAGTTCATCTCCTTGTACACCTGTCTACTTCCTTCATCTCTCTGTATGTCCCATGTCTTCTTTGCCTCCCTCTTCTTTTGAATACACTCCTGGACTTCTTGGTTCCACCACCAGGTCTCCTTATCCTCTTTCTTCCTTCTGGATGTCACACCAAGTACATTTCTAGCCGTCTGCCTTATCACTTCTTGCAGTAGTTTCCCAGCAATCTGAAGTAGCTCTTCAACACCTCCCGAGTGCCAATCTTGCTCCTGCCTGAATTCCACCATACAGTCCCTCCTCCTTCAGCTTCCACCACTTGATCCTCAGCTTGCCCCTCACTTTCCTCCTCTTCTTGATCTCCAGAGGTCATCCTACAGACCACCATCCTATGCTGTTTGCTTCTACACTCTCCTGTCACTACTTTGCAGTCTCTGATCTCTTTCAAACTGACCCTCCTGCAAGAATATAATCACCCTGTGAGCATCTTCCTCCACTTTATCGTCACCTGTATCCCTCCCTCTTCTTAAAATAGAGTATTAACTACAATATTTGCATCCTTTTGCAAAATCAACAACCATCTGACCCTCAGCATTCCTCTCCTTGACACCACTACCCATCACCTCCTCATCACCTCTGTTCCCTTCACCAACATGACCATTAAAATCTGCACCAATCACCTCTCTCTCTCCTGGAAATTTGCCTCTCTATCCCACTTCATCTATCACTCCAGAATTTTCCTTCACTTTCATCTTACAACCAACATGGAGCATAAGCACTAACAATATTCATTATCACACCTTCAACTTCAACTAAACTCATCACCCTCCCTGACACCCTCTTCACCTCCAACACTCTCCACATGCTCTTCCTTCAGGATAACACCTACCCCATTCCTCCTTCTATCCACACCATGGTAGAACAGTTTAAACCCCCCTCCATTACACCTGGCCTTACTACCCTTCCATCTAGTCTCTTGCACACACAAAATGTCAACCTTCCTTCTCTCCATCATATCAGCTAATTCTCTACCTTTACCAGTCATGCCACCAACATTCAAAGTTCCTACCCTCACTTCCACTCTCCTCCACTTCTTTCTCTCCTCCTCCATCCAGATATGCCTTCCTCCTCTTCTTCTTCTTCTTTGGCCAACAGTGGTCAATTTCACCAGCACCCTAGCGAGTATAACAGCATGATGCTTGATGTTGTTAACCGGGCCTCGACCGATCCGATTATGGAATTCTGTATCGTTGTCATATTGATTTAACAAAGTTTTACCTGGATGCCCTTCCTGACGTAACCCTCCCCATTTACCCGGGCTTAGGACCGGCACGAAGAAATACACTGGCTTGTGCATCCCTAGTGGCTGGGTTCAGACATGAAGACATAAGGAATGTATATGTGCCTGCTTTCTAAAGTGAACAGACAGCTGGAAAAGGTAACTGATTAGTGGCGCTTAGGCTATGTTATGTATTTTGCTGAGACTTAAAAAGCCAAGACCTTATTAGTGGTCCTGTGTTCCCACAGTAAAATGATTCTAGTACATTTGATGTAGGATCTTCTGCATGATGTCTGCAAGATTACTAAACAAATGCACGTGATTAAAAATATTACAGATTGTTCCTGGGTGAACAACTGGAGCTCCTTCTGTTTTTGGAATCGCCCTGACTGAGCTCATAGATCAGATCAGATATTGGGTTCTGTACTGAATTAGGACCTCTGCTTTGGACTGTTTAAGACACTCTGTCAGAGGCAAAATGCAAATGTCTGGAGAGAAGTTGACAGAAACTTTACTTTCTAGTTGAACCACTTATACAGATTCTCTTTCATATGTCATGTCCAATGCAATTAAGCCATTTTCACTGTTCTTTAGGACCTAATATTCTCACAAATTATAAATATTTTCTTTTATTTGAAAACTTGTAGAAGCTGCCCCTTGGTTTTGAGACAAATGCCAGATGCAGAGGATGCTACAGGCTAAAAAGGTATGCACCTCTTTCAAATGGACAAAACACCGGGGAATAATCAAAACAGGCGGTATTTAGATATTCCATTGCAGTGCAAAGCCACGTCAAATGGAAGTGCCTTGCCTAATAATTGTATGTGTGAGTTTGGATGTCTTTAACTCCACTCATTAGTTGTGGTTCTGTTTTGAATCAGACATGGATAGCCAACGTGGTGAAAGAGTGCAGACTTCAACTGGTATGACAAAACAAAAGGAGACAAATTGCTGATGGCTAGAATTTTAGTTACGCATGTAACTGTGGTTCTATGAATTCCAGATGATTACCAGAGGTATTCTGAAGATACTCCTTGTGTGCCTGTGCATAGGTTTGGAGCTTTTATTGACAGACTCGTGCAATGACATGATGGGTGACGCCTCAAGTAATTCCGTCTGATCGCCAAGGTAAGTATTTCCGCCTGGCACATCTTGATGAACAGCTCTGGCTCCATCAGCAAATTCAGAGACACAGTTCCATGCATGATTTGCATTTTTCATACTGACCTTTCAGATTTTGCAAAGGGCATGAGATGACTAAATCAACAAGGTCAGAAGGAACAGGATTAAACGACAATGGAGCAGAGAGTGGCCTCTATGCAACTGCTGAGGCCAACATGTGATGAAAGACCATGTTGACTTTGTAGAACTGAATATGAGCAAAACATGCATCAGTCAGCTGCTGCTTATCACGCTAATGATTACATGTTTGTGACCATTTTGGTAAAGCGACAATGATCCCAGCTTTGTTGTCTGGAAATGAATTAAACAAAGTTACTTATCATCCTTATCATCCTCTACTGAAAGCTAATAGATTGCTGTAGAGGTGCTCTTTAGTTTCTTTATCAAATATATAACTTTTTAATTTGACAACTGCCAGGGGTCGATTTAATATTTTGTCTCAACATATTGATTGGATTTTTGTTTAAGCTAGTTTGAAATTGCAGGTCAGTGATTGAGAAATCAGGTCAAGCATGTTACACACACAAGGAATTTGTGGGACTGTTGGGGACTCCCTAGATACATAATATGCACATAATATAGTCAATCAGTCACCGGGGGGGTACTGGAGTCCATCCCAGCTCACACAGGGCGAAGGACGTGGACACACCCTGGACGAATTAATGACCTATCTGAGAACACATAATATATACACATGATATTTGCATGATACGCACACAATGTATGTAAACTGTAAATAATAACAGATAATGAACAAGTTATCAAGTTCTAGAAGAAGAATTGAAAGGGAATGCTCATGTTTGTAAGAGCAAATGTGAAAGTGAAAGTGACTACTTGCCATTGTGAAACACAGCTCAGTGTGAGATGAAATTCAACCTCTGCTTTTCACCCATACACACCATGCAGGAGGGGGCAGCTAATTAAAGCTGCCTGGAGTCGTGAAGGGACAGTACATCTTGCTCAAGGGTACCTCAGGGCAACCTACTGGTCTGGGATCCTGGGCTCTGTAACCACTAAGGAATATGTAAGAAAGTCCAGCAGTAAAGTGGATCCTGAATGTAAAATAGTCCAACTAATAGTATCACATCAGAAATGTCTGTATCGTAGTCCAAATAATAGTATCACATCATGAATATGCGGTGTGTGGCAAGTAGCAAATAGCAGTAGCAATAACATGCATTAAAGCTTGTAGTAATTATACAAACAGGAGTGGCTATGTCAGTTAATGCCACATCATGATGATCAGCTGTGTTGTGTGGGTGTGTTGTTCTATATCATCACAGAGGAGAGATCAAAGGTTGTGGGGGCCTGAAAGATCCAGAATGATTTACCCGTTTCCTGGCTTTCCTTGATTAGTATAGTTCTTGTTAGTATTAGTATTAGAATGGAGGGTGGGCAGGGGCACATTTCAGTGTTCGGTGCAGTCTGTTTCTGTCTTGGGTTGTGCTGAACCAGACAATGATGGAAGTGCACAGGACAGATCTAATGACTGCATTGTAGACCTGACACAGCAGCTCCTGTGGCTGTGCAAACCTCCTTAGTTGCTGCTGAGCCTTCTTGAAGATAGAGCTGATGTTGGACTCCTACTCCAAGTTTTGAAGAATGGCAACGACTGCATCACCCGCTGACCTCTTTGCCCATTATGGGGTCCAGCGGGTCTCCTACGATGTGCTTCAATTTGGCCAAGTCGTTTAAAGAACTTTATGAACACAGATGTCAGATGTCCACAGGAACAGCGTTCTAAGGGCCTTCTAATTAAACTTTAGTAAATGTACACTAAATGAAGTACAGAGGTGCTTTTCTGCTTTAAGCTTTGTCCAATAATCATTGGGCAGCCAAAGAATTTCGATTTGCTGTATGGTAGGGTGTCTGAATGGTATTGTATGTTAGAATATCTGTCTTTGATCTTAAGCTCAAAGCTGGGCCATGCAACAGAACAATGATCCAAAACCCAGGAGTAAACAACCAAGCGGATCAAATGGAACAAATTGCTTATTTTAGGATGGCCAAGTCAAGTTAAAGGCTGTGGCAGGTTATTCAAACAAGGCATCTGAAATATACCTGACGAAATGCATTTCTTTTGCAGAGGAATGGGCTGAAACACATCACAAACATTGTTCTGTACTGATCTACAAGTACAGAAAGCATTTGGTTGAGATTACTGCCACTGGTAATATAAATGTTTGGATATGTTTTTTCTCAAAGAACCTTGACAGGTTTTAAGATAAAAGATAGATTTTACACTACCAGGTACAATCAATAAATGGAAGAGGCAGTCCTCTATGGAACCTGAGTGTGCAGTGATGTTACCTGTGGAATCCACCAATTATCTATAGAGGACATGTGCTCTAGGACACAATGTCCTAGGTCTGTCATCGTCTGCAATAATGTTCTGGACTTGTGAATGCAAAAAATGTTTCATAGGAAGAGTGGGAGGGATATCTAAACCCAAATGTGCCAAGTCTGGTTTCGTCAGTAGATCATCATGCTAAAAAATGCACAGAAAATGAAAGAACTAAAGCTCGTAAATCATTTGCAATCATTGGTTTTTCAGATTTTATTACACGGAAGCTCCTCTAAAGCTTATTTTAGAAGTGATTGTACACTTGTGACAAGTTGCCCTCTCAGCAGGTAAGTTATGATACTATTTAGAATAGAATAGAATAGAATAGAATAATCCTTTATTATTTATTATTTATTTATAGGGAAATTCAGGTGTTACAGGGCTCTTTAACAAGAAAGAACAGAAAGAAAGAGAGAATATATAAAAATAAAAACAAATATAAAAAATATATAAAGATATCTATAAACATATCCATATATTTCTAAGAATATATATATATATATATATATATATATATATATATATATATATATATATATATTTTTTTTTTTTATATTTACAGGGCAATTAGCAAGAAATAAACAATATGAAAAGAATATGAAAACGGAAAGATAATAATAATAATAATAGTCAGTAGTTTTCTGCCGCTTGTCCCCAAACAGGGTCGTGCTGGAGTCCAACCCAGCTCACACAGGGCGAAGGATGGGGGACACACCCCTGGACAGGTCGCCAGCCCATCGCAGTGAGGAGCGAGATGGGGAGAGCACCTTGCTTCATGTGCAAGGGTACCTCAGGGCAACCCACTGGGAAGTGGTTCGAACCCCTGATCCTCCGATCATGTGGCCAACGCCCTAACCACTATATAAATGGCAATGTAATAATAATAATTATTATATTATTAATAATAATAATAGCAATAATAAATTAGTAATAATAAATAAGTAATGCTAGGTTGAGTTGTGGAGTCTGATGTCTGCTGGTAAGAATGACCTGTGGTAGCGTTCCTTTTTACACTGCGGGTATAAAAGTCTACTGCTGAATGAGCTTCTCAATGCTCGTACAGTCTCATGCAGGGGGTGGGAGGTGTTGTCCATGATGGATGTTATTTGGGTTAAGTTGTTGCAACATATGAAACCAACATATGAAACCAACATTTATTTTCCATCCATCCATTATCTGCCGCTTGTCCCAAACGGGGTCACGGGGGAGTGCGGGTGTCCAACCCAGCGCACACAGGGCGAGGACGGAGGACGCACCCTGGACAGGTCGCCAGACATTTATTTTTTTGCTTCAAATTTGAAATGAAATGCGTTTCATTTATAGACCTGGATTAATCGTTCATTGCTGGTTCTGTCCTGAAGCATGGTATTTTTCGTTGTTTCCACGGCCACGACTGGAAAATCCTTTCCAGCTAATTTTTACATTAAAAAATGACCACCATTCAAATGAATCAAAAATATTCCAGTGGGCTCCAGGTTGGTTGATCTCAGATGACACTCATCATCAGAGTTACAGTTCTGGCATAGCCTACATATACTGCACAGTTCCTGAGTCCACTTTTTGTATGTCACACACAGGACCCAAATCCTTTGGGTTGGCTTTTTGAGAACAGCTTGATGCCAACAAGGTATCCTGGCAATATGTGACAGCTAGGCCCAGAATCACTAAGACAAGATACTCTAAACTGCTATATTTCCAAATATTTTCTTTTTTCTGGGATAAGCTTAGTGCAGTACATTATCTTATATATGCTGTGATAATTTATTATCTCCTATACTAAGTATAAACTTCATCAAGTAAAATGTTATTTAATGTTAATAATGTTCCTGTATTCTCTTCAGAATGTGAAAAATTGTCTTTGCTTACAGTTTGCCTTCCCTTTCCTGAATAGGAATTATGATATCAGACCAAGTAGATGCACAAATTAAAACAAACTAATGCTCTCTGATTTTGGAAATATTAACATTTTATTAACAACTTATCTATAAGATGAGCTGCCCCAAGTGATTTTTTATTATATTACATAAATTAATCATGAACATATTGGAAAATTCAATGTCTGAATTTAAACTGGGCCAGCTCAGACGGTCCGTGGTTCGATTCCCAGGTGGGCTGGTCCAGGTCCTTTCACTATGGAGTCTTCATGTTCTCCCATGTCCTCCGGGGGCTCTGGTTTCATCCCACCATCTAAAGACACGTTGGGTGGATTAGAGATACTAAATTGCCCGTAGATGTGAGATAGGCTCCAACACCCACTGTGACTCTAATTAGGATGAGGGGCTATGAAAATGAGTGAGAGTGAGTGATTTTAAATCACTGCAGGCTGTGCTTGGCTGAGGAGATCACCACCAGCAAAAAGCACCAAGTATAGGGTATAATATTGGCTTAAACTAAAGCCACAATAAGAAATTTAACCATTTTGATTTGAACACTTAGTTGAAAATTGAGTGTTGAGAGTAACCCAGAATGTTGACCACATTCCAGCAGTGAATATTTTTAAATTGGCAACCTTCAGCTACACCGTCAAGCAAAGCAATATTGATGGGCCAGTTGATTTTACGGACTGTTGTAGTCAATTATTGTTATGTATGACAGGGAAAATGCCAAATATGTTTAATTTCAAAACTAAGGAGGCAGTGTAAAAAGAAACTGATAACATTATTTTCAGTGTATAATATACATATGCAGATAATCAGCAAGATTCTGCAGACCTGCAACTTGGTACAACAGGAACATACAGGAAAATACAGTGCCAGAGCCTTTATTATGTACTTCAGCCTTCAGCCTACATCCCTATGTTCATGATCAATCATGGTGTTTAAAGGGCCCTGTCTTTGTGGGGCAGTGTTTAGAGACTAGGCCCCAGGGTTGGGAGGTCATGGGTTTGAATCCCGGAGCAGTAGGTCTCCATGAATTACCCTTGAGCAAGGTACCGTCCCCATCGCTGGTCCTTGGGCGATTATTATGGCTGCCCCTTGCTGCACGGTGTGAAAGTGAAAAAAAGTGAAAGTGACTACCCTTGTCATTGCGAGGTCACGGCACAGCACACATGAACCACAACGAAATTGGACCTCTGCATTTTACCCATGCACACTCAAACCCGTGCAGCAGTGGGCAGCTATTGAAAGCGCCCGGGGAGCAGTGACGGGGACGGTACCTTGCTCAAGGGTACCTCAGGGCAACCTATTGGGAAGGGGTTTGAACCCCAGATCCTCCGATCATGCAGCTAACGCCCTAACCGCTAGGCCACCGCTGCCCCCACATGGTGTTGTGCTATGTTTCATGATGACAAATAGTCATTTTAATTTAATTTAATAATAGAGATTGATGAAGTATAAAAAAATTACATCAAATGTTTAAAAAAAAAACATTAACTTCCTCGTCCATGCATTACCCATGCAAATTTAGCTGCAAAAATGGCCTGTTATGAACTGTTTTTGTGATGTCATGAAAATCAACACATTTGCATTTACCTGACTACAGAGGTTTAGCTCTGCTTATCCAAAATGAAGTTACAAAAACTGTTTTCGACCAAAGTTTGTGAATGAGGCAAATGCCTAGCAGCCAATTGCTACAAAGATCATTTAATTGTATAATGTCATATGTCCAATAAGAGCAGCAGAACAGTGTGTAAAAAAAAAAAGTGTAAAAAATTCTAAATAAAATGTATAGAAAAAAAAATAAAGAAAATGTATAAAAATGATAAAAATGACCTGTAATTATGTGAATATGTGTTCTGTGCCTGCATTGAAGTGATCCACATCTAAGTGATATATTTAAACCCAGTAAGAAATGCTGCTTCTTGTCCCTTGACTAAAAGGACTTCCTCATCTTGCCACACTCTGATAACAGACTAAACAATCAGCCCACTCTTTCTGTCTTCTCAAGCATCCTACACCTCATTCATATAACGACAGATTTCTGCCAGTTTAAACATCAGCTGCAAATCATGGACAGAGAAAAAAGGAAGACGGGAACAAACAATAAGAAAAAAGTTGTTCTGCTAATGTGTTTTATTTTGTTTATTTTGCTCCACCAAATTTGCTCAAACTCTACATTTGTTAAGCTCTCTGTTTTCTGCAGCCACATTTTTCACACTGCATAAATCACGGTATTATCTCTTGGCAAAGCCCAAGGCAGGGAGTAACAAAACCTTGCTCCTCAGATGAACAGTGTTTATGGGAGACCACACGAATTCTACCATGCAATGATAACGGGTTTAATATATGTCTTCAGAAATGAGCTTAGAAGAAAGTGCCCCCACCTCTGAGCACTTTAATTTATATCTGTTTATTCAATCTATTGTATATAAATAAATGAGATTACACTAGTCTACATATATATAGAGACATTACATTATAAATTAAAAAAATGTATATATAGACTAGTGTAATCTCTCTCTCTCTCTCTCTCTCTATATATATATACATATATATGGCAGCGGAGGCCTAGTGGTTAGGGCGTTGGCCACGTGATCGGAGGATCGGGGGTTCGATCCCCTTCCCAATAGGTTGCCCTGAGGTACCCTTGAGCAAGGTGCCTTCCCCGTCTTGCTCCTCCCTGCGATGGGCTGGTGACCTGTCCAGGGTGTGTCCGCTGTCCTTTGTCCTGTGTGTGCTGGGTTGGACTCCAGCATGCCCCCGTGACCCCGTTTGGGACGAGTGGCAGAAGATGGATGGATATATATATATATACAGTATTTATATTTATGGCAATATAGCAGATGCTCTTATCCAGAGCGACTTCCAATTCCTAACTACAGGGACATTCCTCCTGGAGAAACTCAGGGGTAAGGATTTTGCTCAGGAACCCAATGGTAGAAGTGCTGGAAGTGGGATATGAACCTGTCCTCTTGGTCCATGAGCGAGTATCCTACCACTAGACCACCACCACCCAGTAGCAGACAACAGTGAGAACACCCCTCGCATTTTTGTAAATATTTTATTATATCTATTCATGGGACAACACTTAAGATATGACACTTTGACACAATGTAAAGTCGTCAGTGTACAGCTTGTATAACAGTGTAAATTTGCTGTCCCCTCAAAATAACTCAACACACAGCTATTGATGTCTAAACCACTGGCAACAAAAATAAGTACACCCCTACGTGAAAAATGTCCACATTGTACCCATTTAGCCTTTTTCCCTCCCCGTTGTCATGTGACTCATTAGTGTTACAAGGTCTCAGGTGTGAATAGGGAGCAGGTGTGTTAAATGTGGTGTTATCGCTGTCACACTCTCACATACTGGGCACTGGAAGTTCAACACGGCACCTCATGGCAAAGAACTCTCTGAGGATGTGAAAAAAAGAATTGTTGCTCTACATAAAGAGGCCTAGGCTATAAGAACATTGCCAACACCCTGAAACTGAGCTGCAGCATGGCAATGTCTCTAACTTCCACCAGCTCCATGATGTCGTCAAGGAGGAGTGAAAGAGGATTCCAGTGGCAACCTGTGAAGCTCTAGTGAACTCCATGCCCAAGAGAGTTGAGGCCCTTTGGGCACAATGTAGACATTTTTCACTTAAGTGTGAAAGGTGTACTCACTTTTGTTGCCAGTGGTTTAGACATTAATAGCTGCGTGTTGTTATTTTGAGGGGACAGCAAATTTACACTGTTAGAAAGAAGAATTCTTTAGAGTTTAATTTTACATTTAGATTTACAGTATTTAGTAGACACTCTTATCCAGAGCAACTTTCATTTACTAACTACAGGGACAGTTCTCCTGGAGCAACTAGGGGTTAAGGGTTTTGCTCAAGAATCCAATGATGGTAGTGCTGGAGGTGAGATTTGAACCTGCGACCTCTTGAGCCACAAGCGAGGATCTTACCACTAGAGCATCCCACCCCATCTACAGCGACTGTCCCTGTAATTAGGACATGGAAGTCGCTCTGGATAAGAGTGTCTGCTAAAAGCCGCAAATGTAAACGTACATTTTTACATTGTTTAATGTTCAGAAATGTTAATGAGCCCTCATATAATTGTTCTAAATTTAAATGATACTAACTGTACTAAAATAGGAAATATGAAATGAATTAATTTGTTTCTTATATAAATTAATGCACATGTATATTTTTTATTTAGTTTATTTTGGATTGTTTTGAAAGAGCCATTTTAAGGCCTATCAAATAATTATAAAATACAAAATGAATTTGTTTCCAATTTTATAAACGGTCACTTATGCTTGGCTGGTTGCTGTTCTTAGATTAATGTTTCTATTTATTAAAAGACTTGTAATGCCAATTGTGTTTATTTAGCCCAAGTGGGTTTGCCACTGAAATGTTGTGTTTAACCTGATCTGCTAAATGAAACATGTGGGAGCTATTACCAAAAATACGTACGGAACACAATCCAAGAAACAGTTTTCAGAACTAACACAGAAAGACAAGTATCAAGGTCACTGTTGTTACCGGACATCAACTCAATACATTCCTGCTGGTGCTTGTGGAGTATGACATTTAAGGAATTCCTCTTACTTTTTTGGTCTTTCTCTAAAAAATATATCTAAAACGCCCTCATCTGTTTCTTCCGTTCTGGTATGTCAAATAACACGAGTCATAAAAGGCAAGTATGCGAGGTCTCCTGTTGTGTTTAAAGCAATAATAAAATAATTACCTTCTGATAAGAAAAATATGTGTGGAAAGAGTTTCTCGGAAACCCAGAGCTAATCTAAAGTGAAACACGAAAATGATTCCTCACCCGCAATCTTGATTTCCCGAACTGCCAGAGCACTTGCTTAGAGAAGCTGGCAGATGTAGGTTTGTCTATACCTTGGCCAAAACAAACAAGCTCTTTCCTCGTAAAAAGGCAGACAATGGGCTGTCATGAAGTTTAGATCTCTGCTCGAAGTGTATGTATGTTCGGTCCATGGCATGAGAAACTGAAGGCTATTTGTGAGAAAGAAACTCTGAATAGCTGGCAGGCCACCCTAAACTTAATTGAGGTTATTAGCTTTTAAAAGATGACTAAAAATAACAAGCAACCTGCAGTCTTTAAATAGGTTTTATGCTAAAACAGTTGCTTTTTATTAACCCATTAAAAAGAATATTTATTAAATCCTTGAATTTGAGTCAGTAGCTTATGAAGTGACCTGTTTTGTTTTTCTTTCCCAAATAAACCTGATTGTAATTCCTTACCAAAGGCTTCAGTCCAATCCTTGCCCAGGATCCCAGAAGGAGCTTAAATGTTTGAGTGAGTAGAATGACTGCAGAGTTTATCAGCTGCCCTTTTACTTAGATAGGGCCAACAGAACAGTCCATTTTTGCTCTTGGTGATGTTATTGACACAGACTTCTGTTCTCCATGCGCTATCTAGACTGCAGACCATGACGTGAACCCATCACTCCAGAGAGCTCTGCTCAGGAAGATCAAAAGAGGCCACACACTACACAATTTTTTAAGGTGACAGCTCCATTAGAAGTATATTCCATTCTGTCCCTGCTATTTGTTCAACAGACAGGATAGAGGGATTTGTATTTATCCGTTCTTTCACTAACCTGAGATGATCCAACTGGGTGAAAGGAGAAGTCCTCGAATTTCCAGCTTTTCCATACGGTGAAATGGTTCAGATGTAAACATGGGCATTCAGAACGGTTTGATATGTAATGTACCCTTCTAGAGAAAAATATTGAGTCGAAATGGTTCACAACAGTGATGGTGATAGGAACCAGATGTACAAAAGTGTTTAATGCCCCTAAAAACTACCTCACAGAGAGTTATTACTTTATTCAGACTTCTATGAAGAATGACAGAATGGTAACTTTCTGGTATATGTAAAAGAGACCTTTTTAAAAATTCTTTTATTTTATTATTGTTTGTGATCAAGTAAAGTGATTTTACAAAATAAGAGATTGTATTATTATGGCTTTAATTAAAGCTTAAAAAAATGCTATTAAGAGCTTTATTCGTACCTTGGTATTCAGAGATGTTTCAGTGTAACTACCATTTTACCAACAAACATGGAAACAATTTGAACAGAAACTTTGTCCTGGTTCCTACTATCATCACTCCACTCCAAATAAATATTAGTTTGAAAAAAGTAAAAAAGTTTGAAATCAAGTAAAATTTTATTTCTACTGCACTGTGGATTTTATTGCAAAACTGTGAAAAATAACATTAATATAAACCACTGTGGGTACGATCATTATCCAAATAATAAAAAAAGTTTGCAGTGTTCAAAAGTCAAATCAAATACATTGAAATTTGCACAAATTCAGACAGATTTTTTTTAGGAGTAAGATTTTTTGAGTTCTGATTGGATTTAATCCTAGCCAAATCTTTGGGATTGAGCATTATTGGTTTTTGTCATTATGATACTGGTTGTGGACGTTTCCATCTTACAAGATACAATGTGCCTCTTCTCCTGAGCAGGTAGGCCCATCTCTTTTCTGTTCCGTTATGATAAGGCCCATTACAGCTACTTTCCAGGTGCAAATGGTGCATTTCTAAGCTACTGTTGCCTTCCTCATTTACTTAAGAGCTCTCATCTGGTGTGTTCTGCAGAAACAGGTCGTAATATCTGACCTCAACTAGTTAAAAAAGAGGCCATTGAGGTCTCTTTTAATAGCCGTTCTGCACAATGCCGTGGAATGTGTTTACTTAGTGCTGTCACAGTCCTTTGAATCAAGATGCTGCTGCTCTAGCTTCATTTTAATGACCTTGGCCAAGGTGGTCATAAAAAAAGGAAGTCAGCCATAAGCCTCAATCCCATTTAACATCTGCACTCTTCTTTCAGCTTGCATTCTGCTCTCCATCATGCATTTCTTCCAGTGTCTCTCCATGCAGCTGATCAAACAAGGGCATTTATCATGGATGCTGTTATTTCTTCTTTTCAGCCTTGAAAATGGAGCACTCCATCATGACTCTGCAATATGTATTCCCTCCTTAAACTCTCTTATCTAGATTTGTTAGAGAAGGATTTGTTTAAAGATGGAAAGAGCATGTTTTATAGGTTATAGTGGAAACAGCACTGAAGTTTGTTCACACAAAAAAACTTAGAGACACACAAACACAGTAACGCAATGTAAGGAGCAGAAAGAATGTCTCTCTGTACAGTGTGTCCAAATGGGAAATGTGCAAATATAATAAAACACTGGTCAGAAGAAGCTACTGAGTGCTTTTTTAAAGTTTTTAGTGAGTGAAATATTGAGTTAGGTTTGTAAGGAAATAGGATTTGGGTTGACTTAGCCCTGACTGTGTCCACAAACATGCAAAACCAAACCATTTGGCATTTGTATGGTACAGTCACTTAATCTTTTCATGTGTGGCAAAATAGATACAAAATTTTGTTGGCAGATGATTAGAGTGGAGCAAAGCCTTAAATCAAAGCCCAATTACTAGCCCAGAAAATGGATTATGATTTTTTTTTCTGTATGTTAGCAGCAAATTAGTTTTAAAGTAATTTGAAAGATTAAATTTCAATATTTAGAATAGTACTAACAATCACATAAACCATAACAGCATGCCAATGATCACAATTTATTATTAGTAATATTATTATTCTTATTCTTAACCCAGCTACTAGGGATGCACAAGCAAGTGTATTTCTTCATGCCGGTCCCAAGCCTGGATAAATGGGGATGGTTATGTCAGGAAGTGCATCAAGTGTAAAACTTTTGCCAAATCAATATGTAGACAACAAAACTGATTTCCATACCAGATCGGCTAAGGCACGGGTTAACAACGGCTGCCATCAGTGCTGTTAGGTAGCAGGTTGTGGGTGAAAATGAGGCAAATGTTGGCCAAAGGCGATGAAGAAAAAGATTAGGAAGGCATGTCCAGAGGCAGAAGTAGAGAAAGAAGGTTAGGAGAGTCAAAGTGAGGGTTGAATGTATCATAGCATCATAACAATACATTTATGATGGAGAAGGAATGTTGATGTTTTGTGTGTGCAAGAGACTAGATGAAAGGGTAGTAAGGCTGGGCGATAGGGTTTGAAGCTGGAAGTTGAAGGTGTGATAATGAAAGTTGTCTATATTTATGTCCCCCAAGTTGGTTGTGAGATGGAGGAGAAAGAAGAATTCTTTAGAGTTTAATTTTACATTTACGGCATTTAGCAGACACTCTTATCCAGAGTGACTTCCATGTCCTAATTACAGGGCCAGTCCCCCTGGAGCAACTCGGGGTTAAGGGTCTTACTCAGGGACCCAGTGGTGGTAGTGCTTGAGGTGGGATTCGAACCTGGGACCTCTTGAGCCATAGGTCCGCAGGACCTACTACCCACCACCACCCACTAGATGAAGTGATGGAGAGTGTACCCAGGGCAGAGAGAGTGGTGATTGGTGCAGACTTTAATGGACATGTTTGTGAAGGGAACAGAGGTGATGAGGAGGTGATGGATAGGTATAGTGTCAAGGAGAGAATGCAGAAGGTCAGATGGTTGTACATTTTGCTAAAAAGATGGAAATGGCTGTAGTAAATATTTATTATAAGAAGTGGGAGTAGCATATACAAGAGGGTGGCGTACAAGAGTGGAGGAAGATGCACACAGAATTATATCCTTTGCAGGAGGGTCAGTCTGAAGAATATTGGAGAGCAAAGTAGTGAAAGGGGAGCCTATAGCTAAACAGCACAGGATGGTGGTCTGTATGAGGACCTTCCTTATGAGGAAAGTGAGGGCAGTTGAGGATCAGGCGGTGGAAGCTGAAGAAGGAAGACTGCAAGGTGAAATGCAGGCAGAAGTTAACACGGGCACTGAGAGGTAGCGAAGAGCTTGCTGGGCAACAACTGAAAAATGGTAAGGGAAACATCTTGAAAGGTTCTTGGAAGGAAAAAGGAGGTTAAAGAAACCTGGTGGTGGAACCCAGATTTCCAGGAGAGTATACAGAAGAATAGGCAGGTGAAGAAGAGATGGGATGTTTAGAGAAATTATGAAAGTAGACAGGAGTACAAGGTCATGAAGTGCAGGGCAAAGAAAGCCATGGTGAAGGCTAAAGATAAGGTGTATAGTGAATTGTATGAGAGATTGGGCAGTAAAGAGGGAGAAAAGGACCTATATCAATTAACTCGACAGAAAGACAGAGCTTGGAAAGATGTGCAGCAGGTAAGGGAGATAAAGGATATGAATGGAAAAGTACTTACAAATGAACAGAGCATGTTGAGCAGATGGAAAGAGTACTTTGAGGGGCTGATGAATGAAGAGAACGAGGAATAGAGAAGATTGGATGATGTGAGGATATTGAACCATGAAGTGCAACGAATTAGCAAGATGGAAATAAGGGCAGTGATGATGAGGTTGAAGTAACTATAGAAGGATAGAAGGATAAAGTTGATCAGCCTCAGCATGAAGTTATGGGAAAGAGTATTGGAAGCCAAGTTAAGAAAAGAGGTGATGATTAGTGAGCAGCAGTATGTTTTTACGCAGAAAAATAGCACAACGGATGCAATGTTTGCACTGAGAGTGTTGATGGAGAAGTACAGAGAAGGTCAAATGGAGTTGCATTGTGGTTTTGTGGACTTGGAGAAGCCATAAGACAGGGTGCCTAGAGATTTGTTTTGGTTATGGTTTTGTATGAGAACAACAGGTGAGGCAGAGAAGTATGTGAGAGCACAGGATACATATGAGGGCAGTGTGACACTGGTGAGGTCTGCAGTTGGAATGATTTAATATAGAGATTGGATTACATCAAGGATCAGCGTTGAGCCCATTCTTGTGTGCAAGGGTAAGGGACAGGTTGACGAATGAGGTTAGACAGGAGTCCCCATGGATGATGATGTTTGCTGATGATATTGTGATCTGTAGTGAGAGTAAGTGTTACGGTAGAAGGTGCACTGCTCTGACTGACACCTGCTTCATAACCCCAATGAGTCAGAGCAGAGCGTCAGTCATTCCCACGGGTGATCTACGTTGTAACAGTGGTGCTTTAGTTTGAATCTTTGTTTACGTTCACTATGCCTAATCAAGTTGAGAACAAGCATCCTGGCTATCCGTTTATGTCCTATGCACACTACCCCAGCATTACAGAAATGACTAACTTTCAGATGTCGCTCTAGCCCCTTGGCCGTGGACCCCGGCATCTGTCCCACCCATTCCTCACCCCCCAGATATTCGCGGAGATCCAGAGAAGCAAAGCCTGCTGATGCCCTAGTTGCCCTGGTCCTTATTAGCTACAGTGTCTCCTCGACACTGGCCGCTGCCACCCACAACACTTGCTTTTGTTCGCTTCCATGGATAGCTACTTCCAGAAGGTCAGTCATGAGCAGCTTTTGGAGAACCTGGAGAGGTGGACATATGCTCTAGAGAGGAGAGGAATGAAAGTGAGTAGGACGACAGAACACATGTGTGTGAACGAAAGCAAGGGACGTGGAGTGGTTTGGATGCAGGGAGTAGAGGTTACAAAGGCTGATCAACATTTTTGAGTAACAGGGAGTGAGGTGAAGAACAGAGTGCATGCAGGTTGGAATGGTGGGAGAAGAGTGGCAGGAGTGTGTGACAGACTGGTACCAGCAAGAGTGAAAGGGAAAGTTTACAGGACTGTAGCGAGAAGACAGTGGTGCTGACAAGACAGGTAACAGAGCTAGAGGTGTCAGAGTTAAAGATTTGAGATTTTCGTTGGATGTGACAATGGTGGACATAATTAGAAATTAGTATATTAAGGAGAGAGCTCAGGTTGGACACTTTGGAGACAAATTTAGAGAAGTAAGGGTGCATTGATTTGGTCATGCACAGGAGAGAGACAAGGATTATATTGGGAGAAAGATGCTGTTGATGGAGCTACCTGGAAAGAGGAGAAGAGGAAGGCCAAAGAGGAGGTTTATGGACGTAGTGAGAGAATACATACAGGAGGTTGGTTGGAAGGAAGAATATGCAGAAGTGAGGAAGAAATGGAAATGATTGATCAGCTATGGCAACCCCTAACAGGAGGAGCCAAAAGAAGAAGATTCTTATTCTTATTCAGATTATTAGAGCAACAACAACATTACCAGCATTACCATTGGGTCCCTGAGCAAAACCTTTAATCCTGAATTGCTCCGGGGGACTGTCCCTGTAATTAGGACATGGAAGTCACTCTGGATAAGAGCGTCTGCTAAATGCTGTAAATTATTATTACTACTACTACTAACAACAACAACAACAACAATAACAATAATGGAAGCATGTTACTCTTGAGAACAGGAGTGAAGAACTGAGGCTCAGCCTGCCAGTGAATCTTTTCGTGAAGGGTCAAACTAATACCGCTTTTAGAACCCAACATAAACAAGTCCCAGAGAAAAACATCAATGAAGTTAAATGTATGTAAATGTAAAATGCTTCCCTAAGATATTGGAAAATCAAATTTCACTACAATAATTTGTTCAAAAACACTGACACAGTGCAACTGCTGCATCCTTTATATTGATTTTTAAAATGTAATTAATTGTTCATATTATCTAATAATCCCTTAATCACAACCTTAAATGTGTTCCTTACAGCTATGCAAAGCTTAGTAAATGTTCAGTCCAGAGGCAACAGTGATGTTCTCAGCCAACCACAATATTGCAAGCCCCAGGACCTGTAAATTAGAGTGAGATCCCCCCACGCTTCCATGTGATGAATGACCCATGCCGAATAATGATGTTTTCTAACTGGGCACGCATCTGCACCAGCAGAGGCACAGCCAAGGCTGTCTTGCAATACTTCCCTCCATAAATTCAGCCTCTCTTTTGGTGTAACTGAGGTCATTCTGCCTCAGTCTGCTCAAGCACTTTATGGGTGAAGCATTTTGAACGACACATAACTGGTTACAACAGGAGAATCAGGTTAGAGAGTCTGTTATACTGAAATAAAACAATGTGCAACTACTTTGTCATGTTTAGACAGGGAAAATTTGTCATGTGGGGCTCAGTGTTTCACAGGTCATACTCCTGTGTGTGTTTAAGACAACATGGGTCTTATCTTATACAGGAGCCTCAGAAAACCACTTGGAACACAGTACTTAGCAATTCTGGTATTCATTAGCCCTGTCTGTATTTCACTTTGTCTAGTCTCAATATGGAGTCCTTGCCAGCAATTGTACCACTAGAAATTGTCCCAATATTTTGTGGTCAAGCAAATGCTGTATGAAACATTTTTCAATGCTTTTAAATACGTTTATCTACAAATCCCACAAAATTACATAGAAACCATCTAACATCAGCATCATTTGTCCACAATAAACAAAAGTCTTCATGAAAATCCGTGCCATACCAATTGTGAATGGGTTTTCAGAAAATAGCCCTAAAAAATGAATCAGGCCTGAACATAGTCTCATTACAGACTGGTTCCCAATTTCTTTCGCTAGGAACAAGGGGTTAATTACTTTGAAATGCTAATAGTTATATGTTGTCTTATCAGTAAACATTTTCCATGTTTAAATCCAACCACTAAAAAGCTGATAAAATATTGTACTGCATATGGCATATAGTTAAATTGTACCCTGATTTAGTGCTTTATTCAGCTCCTTAACAAACCTGATGATGCTTTTGATAATTAGACCTTCAATGAATTAATTGATTCCAGAAAACACTCAATCCTGCATCTTGAGTTCTGGAAACTGAGAGAAGTTTTTAAGCACTCTTGATGCCAAAGAGCTTACTGTTTAAGACTATATTCCAATTAAGCAAATTATGGAGTCCTTCATTAGCTGTGTTAGATTTGTGTATGAGTATTCTGTAGAATGTTTTTTGTTCCAAATCTACATGTTTTGTTCAATACTTTTGAGAAAAATGCATTGGATACTGCTGTAGGAAAGATGCAATTTTAAAGTTGCACTTTGTGAAACTGAATAGAAACTGAAAATTTCCATTCAGAAACTGAGAAAACTGCCCCATAATTTAACATACCATTTAAGAGAAATGTAATAATTATCATTTGTCTGCAACCCAAAATTTAAAAAATCTGCCTTCAATGTTTTCCAGTCCATGACAAAGTAGGTTTTTCAGGTAATATCAGTTGCATTCCACTACACAACTGGCATGCTCTCAAAAACATTCTCACAGACAAGAACCTGAGTGTTAGATAGATCTGTGTCTGAAAGCTGTCTTGGCAAAACTGATTTGACGATAAAAAGAGAAGCCAAAGAAAAAAAGATCCAGATTTAGAGACGGGACAGAGGTGCTGCCAACATTTGTATATAAAGACAAAGTCAATGTGTCATACGTGGTTCACTGTTTAAAATATCAAGACTGTTCCATTTTATTGACGTAAAAGAACAAAAAGAACTTTCTTTGCAAGAAAGCAGTCAAGCAAAGTATGGAAAGCAGGACTTCTGCCTACCTTCTGTTTATTTTAAATTAAGCCCGAGGATCATCAATAGAACTGTTAAAATTGAGAAAAGAGAGGGTCTTGTTTTTTTAACTTGACTTTCTTCTCAGGACCTTTCTGGAGCTTTGTTTATGCCTGTGTAATGATGGTGTGGTTTCTGGAAAAGTGAATGCTGGAGTGAAACATTCTTGTATATGAAAGAGAGGGAGAGGGAGAGAGAAAGAAGGAGTGTGTGCAGGGGGGCATCCTCATCGTTTGGTCATGCTTTGGTCATAACGGAATTAGGATTCGATTTGGGTTTTGGGTTGAAGTCAAGGGAAGGTATAGCTTTATTAGAAGCTCTTCTGTTCAGCTTCAAAGTTCAGTGGCATTTTATAGACATTTAAAAACAAGATAAGCATTTACAACAGACTCTGAAACTAAAGTGCATTAAGACAATTTAAAGGACAGATATAGACATACAAAGACATCTACAAAACCAAAATGCAATAAACCAAAGGACTTGGGCCCCAGGATTGAAAATCTCGAGCAAGGTACCATTCCCATCACTGCTTCCTGGGTGCTGCATTTGGCAGAGCATTTCTGCATGGTGTGTGTGGGTTAAATGCGGAGGATGCATTTCGTTTTGGTTCACTGTGTGCTGTGCTGTGATTTACAGTGACAAATAGTCACTTTCAGTTTCACAGAGGTTTAGGCCTCAAAGCCTCAAAGAAAGGCTTGACAGGATTTACGACTAGCGTCCATTTTCAGAGCAGAGAGGGAAGCCCAATACTGAACTGTCAAGAGTTGAGAACTAGGATATATCTGTTTGTCTTATAGCTCTCCTTGATTGTCTGGGGATGTCATTGCAGAGTTGGGGTTAAGCAAGTCAAATCTGTGTTGGCTACAAATAATAATATTACCATCAAACAGTCAGATGTTCTTAAGCTCTTCAAAAATACAAGAGCCTAGAGCCAGATAATATCTGTAGTGATGTGTTAAAAGTTTGTGCAGAACAGCTTTTCCCTGTTTATCTTACAGTCATCTCTGGATCAGTATGTTGTAGCTCTTTTATGGAAAACATCAACTATCATACTTATCCCTACAATCCTTTAATCTTTCATGTCCAACAACTATTATGTGACTTCACAGAACTGCTGCATAATTAAATGCTTCAAAAATGTGTATTTATGTGTATCTGATGGATTTTATTTTATTTTCATCTAGAGATTTTTTTAAATTGCATGTGTAAATGGTAAAAAAAACCCAGCTTCAAATTGTGGCTCAAACGTTTTCTCCAGATGATGGCCTCATTGGGTGGATTCTGGATTTCATAAAAATCGAGTCCTGCAGGTAAAAGGCATTCCCACAGACTGAGGAGCTTAACCATTTACACTGTTTACAGTTGACTGTCATTCAGAAGATGAGTTTAAATGTTTCATCAAAGGGGAAAAAATGATTTTAATAATAATCAAATATACGTTTGAGTCACTAACTTACGGTTGCAGATAACAGATTCCAGCTTTTATTATCAACTGTAACATTTATTTTGCTGTGCATTAAAGTACATAGTATATAATGGTAATGGTTTACTAATAAATAGCACCTAAAAGGCTATATAAACCTAAAAGGTTAAATTCTTTCCTTTATCTACTTCTATTCAAGGACATATATCACAAGCTTGTTTCCACTTTTTCCAAATTCTTCTACTTGAATTCTTAATATCAGAAAAATATTGCTGAATCAATGGAGCAACTGAATAACAAGAACAAAATCTACTGAAACAAAGTGAACATTATTTAAAGTTCAACAGCAACAATAACAATAATAATAATAATAATAATAATAGGATGTTGTTTAGGATGATGATGATGATGATGAAGGAAGAAGGAGAAGAAAAACAATTCTGCTAAAAACACAAACAAAGTGAACATTATTTGGAAGTTCAACAACAACAACAATAATAACAATAATAACAATAACAATAACAACAATAACAACAATGATAATAATAGGATGATGGTGATGATGATGATGCTGATAAAGGAGGAAGGAGAAGAAAAAAAAATTCTGCTAAAAACACAATATTCTTCATAAAATTGAAGAGCAAAACCTGACTGGAGTCGCTTATTGGTCAGAAGCTCAGACTGATTGGAGCTGATTTTGATTTGAAATGCTGAACTAAACCCCTGGAGCAGGTTAGGTATTAGGAATTAGCCTGGGAAAAACACATTCACCGTTGTGAGAGAGAAAATTCAGGATCGATCAAATCAGCCAGCTGTGCACGAATCCTTCTTCATGAGATGAGAAGGTAGTTTTGAGATTAGCCAAATGAAATGCTGAGCAGTCACACTCCAGCATCTTCTTATAGGAAGAAAAGAATAAGGTGATTTTAAGTGAGCACTCCTGACTGTTTTTGAAAAAAAAATGCATAAAGTATAATTAAGACATTTGTTTTGTTTTGTGTTACTGTTACTTATTTAATGTAGCAACAATAGCCGGTTTGAAAAGCACAATAAATCTGGTGCGATCCCTGTGTTGAGTTTACAACACCAAATGAGAAGCTACTGTTTCAGGTCTACAACCAAGGACATCATTACCATATTTCTGTCCTTCTTTGCCAAGTAATAAACTGCTTAGTGTGAGCAGAGTCCTGCTGGAACAATCAAGGATGAACTCAATGTTTGGACTGAGATTTACTTGCCAAGAGATGAACTCACACATAAACTCCCAGTGGTGACTGAGTTACGTCTAGGTGAGCGTATATATGTGTATGAAATTGGAGGAAAAGGCAAGACGTATATTACTGAGCTAGAATACAAAATCATTCAGTTTTCTAATCTGTTTGTATAAACAATGACAAAGTGCTTAAGTATGGGTGCCCTAAATCATTAAAGCTCATATCCATTGGTTATTTAAAAAAAAATTGGATCGAAATGAGACAGATTTCCGGAAATTGCGGAAACGGCTCAGCATCAAAACGCCTCATGATTCTTCCATCTATCTGTTGAAATTACCCTGCTGTAGTGTAAACACGGGAAACTCGTGAAATGAGGCTCACCAGAGTGAAAATCTAATGTTGATCATGTTGATAGACCATGCACAAGTCTGCAACTTCAGCGACCTTAATGCTGCTTTCTTTCGGCCACTTAACGTGTTGAGAGGTATATTTATTGGAGCAAGACTGTGGGAGTTGTTTCACATGGTTTCAATTCATCTGCCAGATTTTACATCTGTTCCCGGTTCACACAGACAATAAAAAAGCTTTACTTTCTTACAAAAAAAAAAGTTTATTTTGTATTAACTTTTCAGCAATGTCTCAAATCCTAATATGTTGTAATGCATGTCCATTAGCTGGATATTCTGTGTGGAGCCATGCATATCATCTTAAAAGTTCATATTTTATGAGTCTATATATTACAGATTCTATGCAAGCCCACTTCTGTGATCTAAAATAACATCGGCCTAGAGAATAAGGTTCATTGGCATATCTTTTGACAAAATTAATCTTTTATAGTTGTACGTATAGACATTTACTGTTTTCATCCTTTTGGTATGCTTAGTTTGTTTTTTCTATCCTTCTCTGACACACACTCACAATTTCTCTGTATCTGTGAGAAGTTTAATTCTAATGTGTGTCTTCATGTCGTCCTGTGAAATAAATATGTTCATTTTCGGCAGTGCTTTGCAGTAAAGCCTGCATGTGCATAAAAGCTAAATGCTGGAAAGTGTGGTTTTTCTGCTGGGAGACAAAACAAGGGAAACGCACCATTTCTGGTCAATCACCAGGTTTTGTATATAAAACCACTTATTTGGTATTTAGGCCACTTTCATTTACAGTTTGTATGAAAAACTCTGCGTGTCACTTCAGTTTGCTGAATCATCTTGATAAAAGATTGCTTAGCTTCTTTATAACATGTGGAGCACATTAGGTTGGACATCTTTATATAATAACCCTTTTTTTCTCTTCTTCTTGATGGTTGCTCGGATGGTTACTTTTGTCATGACCATTGTCTGGGATGTACCATGTTGTACCATGTGTTTAATCAGTCAAATGAACAAAAGAAGCAATAACAATAGCCTCTCCATTTTTAATTGGTAAACTCAATGTTTTTATGCACATTTTGCTTATGTTTGGTTGTTCAAAAAATAGAAAGATTTGTTTTAGATTTAGCTTAAAGATGATTTTTATTGGACTGAGGAAATTCATTTCTGCTTTTGCATGGAAGCCTTTTTTAACACTTGGGTGACCAAACAAATCAGTGGGACCACAGTGTTGGCAAAATGGCTTTCATAAAGATTAAAAAAAGATGATGTAAAAATACTGGCAATCCTTTTTTGTGCTGTAAGGAAGTATTCACAAAAGGTTCTTTAAAAATGATCACTGCAAGATCTCCTTTTTTAGCATAATTGTATTTTATCAAAACTTTGTAAATGGACCAGATTTTGTACATATACAAAACAAGAATTAATATATAAAATAAAATGACTTTGAGAAACTTCTCAACTTACAATAGGGCATGGGAAAGTTTTTCCTTCTCTTGTACAATTGCTTTTTTTTAAGATACATGTTTTTTCAGTAGTGACAAAACAACCATGTAAAAAAGACCTTTGAAGCAAAACAAGGCAGCAGTGGTCTAGTGGTTAGGGAGTTGGCCCCTGAATCGGAAGATTGTGGGTTCAATTACCTCACCAGTAGGAGTAGGATGCCCTGAAGTACCCTTGAGCAAGGTACCGTCCCTGTCACTGCTCCCCCGGGTGATTTCAATAGCTGCCCCTGCTGTGTGTGTATGGATGAAACGCTGAAGTTGAATTTTGTTGTGCTGTGCTGCGTTTCACAATGATGAGAATAGTCACTTTCACTTCAGAGGGTTAAATGAGTTGGTTTTACATATAAAATTGTTTAACAAATCAATCTGTTGTTAAATTTAATCTGTAACTGAAAAATAATATGAGGATTCTTCTAATAATAACCTTTTCATTAAATGTGTGTCTTCAATCTACTTTCATTTTCCTCTGAGACCAACTTCAGCTGTGGTGTGGTGCAAGATCAGGGCTCAACTATCATTTTGTTAACATTTCATTTATCTAGCTTATGCCACATGACTTTATCTATACACTGTTTTACACATTCAAGACAGGGTGATTTATAACTCTTGATCAGACCATTTCACACTCTCAGAGCACAAAAACTGGGGAAATAAACAACCTCACTAAATACTGATTTAAGCAAAGCTTATTGCGTTACTGCTTTACTGCTAGAGCTCCAGTATAAAATAACTGGTCAAACACTACAAGCCTAATCCAAATATGTGTAGCTGGCATGCTGGAAGTTTATTTAAGGAAGCATTCTTCACTGTGAGGAACATGCTTCCAGTGCCTTCTGCTAGATAACATCCTCACGAAATTGTCCAGTGTCAGACATTTTTAGATATAGCTTTCTTAAGGGTGGATTTATGTAACTTATCTTATGTAAGTTTATATCTTTATATCAGTCAATTCAGCTCAGTTCTATTAAACCAGGATGTCATGCAGTTTTTATAATTTAGAATTTCTTATGAAAGCATGTTCACTGACAATAAACAAGTAGTTCAGGTTTACACCTGAGTGTAAATGGAGAGATTTGGACTGAGCAGAGATCTGTAAGATAAGCCTGTGACTAATGTTAAAGGTCAGAAATGAGAAGCACATCAATGATAGATATGAAGGCATGGCAGGTAAGCAGTTTCAAATTTTTGTTAATGTACATAATAGGAATAGTAAGACCAATTAAAATAGTTTTCAGGTTTGGGAATCCTTTGGTTTTGGTCATTTGGGTACCAGGATAAGATAGTTTTAGGTAATACAGTGATGCTTCAATGCCGTGACTGGGTGAACAGGCCAAGCTGTGTGAAAGATGCTGCTAAAGTATAATTATCAATGTCTTTTTAATGGTTTGCTGATCGGTGGTAATGTGCACCACATGCACCACAACTGTCTTAAAAGATTAACATGCTCTCAGAATTTGTCCCATGAAATTTCGAAGCAAGTTCATGGTTTCCAAATGCAACAGCTCAAAACAAAGACATATGGGATTCTGCTTAGTAAACATCTGGGAGATGCCTGCTACCAATCAAAGACTGCAAGTATTTTGTTTAAGAATAAAGGTTAAATAAAATCCAAGTAATGCCAATTCAAATATCATCCACTGTTTACTATTAAGCCACATCCAAACATCTAGTTGAATTTCAGGTGTTAAATGTGCCATATGCTAACTTCAATTTTTTCAGCATGCATATTCTTTGACCATTTCTGTCGGTCAATATGTAATAACTCATGTTTACTTAAAGTGTTAAGAAATGTCTAATCAAAAACAGTGTTGTCTGATGTTTCTTCTTAACTGCTAAAATATTGCATCTCTATCTGAGAGAGCTGAGGAGTGACTATTACTTTCCAAAGCATCAAAAAAGTACAGCATACACTGGGTGCACAATTATTAAGCAGGTGAGTATTTTGAGGATTCATTTTAATCTGGAACAAATTCAGTGCTATCAGTCAATCCAAAATGTTAGAACCCTGAAACCTGAATGTTTAATAAAAGTGATGTGAATGTGAACATTCTCAGATGAACATATGTATGCACAATTATTAGGCAGCAATTAGTGCAGAATTATTCCACTAACTAAATGAAAAAAGTGAGAATCTGTTAGTGAGAATAATGAACAAACTCAAACTCAAAATTTACAAATAAACATTTCTGACATGAAAAAAAAAAATAAAAAAAATCAGTAACCAAAATAGATACCCTTCTTTCCAATAACAGTCATAATCCTTCCATTCCTGGTGTCTGTCAGTTTCTTGATCTGCTGATGATCAACTTTTTGTGCAGCAGCAACCACAGCCTCCCAGACACTGTTCAGAGAGGTGGACTGTTTTCCTTCTCATAAATCTCCCGTTTAAGAAGGTCCACAAGTTCTCAATAGGGTTTAGTTTAGGTGAGGAAGGAGACCATGTCATTTTTCTTTCATCTTTAAGGTCTTTACTGGCAAGCCATGCAGTCAAGAACTTCCATGCCAATGATGGAGCGTTGTCCTGCAGAAAAATGGTCTCCTTGAAAGATACAAACTTTTTCCTGAAACACTGCTGGAAGAAAGTGTCTTCTTAAAACTGGCAGTAAGTTGATTTTGAGTCTTCAACCTGAAAAACTCCAACTAGCTCATCATTTATAATACCAGCCAAACCAGTACCCCAACTCCACCTTACTGGTGTCTGAGTTTAAGTGGAGCTCTGTGCCTGTAACTGATCCAGCCACAGGCCCATCCATCTGGTTAGTCTAGAGTCACTCTCATCTCATCTCCATAAAACCTGAAGAATCTGTCTTGAGATATTTCTTGGTCCAGTCTTGATGTTTCAGCTTGTGACTTGTTCAGTGCTGGTGGTTTTTAAGATGTCCTTACCTTGGGCATGTCTCTGAGCACTGAACACCTTGTTCTTCTGGACACTCCAGGTAGAGTTCAGTTCTGGAATATGACAGCACTGGAGGATCATGGTTTCCTGATAGCTTCACGTTTGATTCTTCTCAAATTTTTGGCAGTTAATCTGTGTCTTTATTTCTCAGAATTTTTCTTGCGAACCTGTTAACAATTCGTAACAAATTGTTTGATGGTTCTGTGATCTCACAAAAATAATTTAGCAGTTTCAAGAGCGCTGCATCCCTCTGAAAGGCTTTTTACAGTTTTTGTCTTTTCAGAGTAGGTTCTCTCTCTTTTTTGGCCCAATTTGCTTGAGGAGGAAAATAAGCTGCCTATTAATTCTGCATAAAAGTAACACAGTAAAAAAGATTTTTATGTTAATTTGTTTGCTTATCCAGTTCCATTCCTCTCCCCATGGGAAGCCCAATATAACTAGTAGTTCCCATCAGTTACCTGCTTTAGCCCAATCAGTCCTTATTTAGATTAAATCAGGTGATGTTCTTGGAATTTTTCACATCCATGCAATGTCTGGAAGCACTGGGAAGCAATCTGGGACCAAACCTGCGTCCCTCTAAACAGCTGACAAAACAATTTTTTTTACAAACAAAATACATCTGGATTCTTTTGACTTTTTTTGTTGAATTACTTTCACACAGATGCCTTTAAACTATGTGCAAAGTCTTTTGTGCTGTACTTCATATTTTTCATTCTTCATAAAATGCTTTCTAATATCCCCGGTAGATAGGAATAAGGACGCGCATGAGAGTCTGAAAGTAAATTCTTGCATTTATTCATATGCAATCAAAAATAAATAAATAAATAAATGATGTCCAGCCTCACTCAGAAGTCAGCCTGTTCATTTTTTTTTATTTTACATTTTATCTCAGCTTGATCGCTAGAGAATGTAGTTTTTATTGTTTTAATAAGTGCACTTCACGACATTTGGAAACATGTGGAATTGAATGATTGCAAAACAAGCCATTCCAAGCAAAACTTTCTTAATTCCCAATTGGTGGAAACATGATATGTGAAATTAAAATTAAATAGAACATTATGGAGTTACAAATAAAAGCAGAGAAAGCCCTTTCCTAAGTCATATTTGAGACATGACAAAAGCTAAGAAGGCAAATCAGAAGATAGTCAAGTCCTCAAAGTCATCTTGTCATGTATCAGTCCTTCTGAACTGTAGTATTAAAAGAGTGATCAGTGAATAATTTTTGGTGACATAGTTTTGGCATGTTGATTTTTTTTTATGGTGCCTTAACACAATTAAAACCTAAAACCTTTTCTGACCTAAAAAGAATTTGCACGGTTGTAAACCTCCTAAAAATAATGTCTTTGTTCACAACCAGTGAAAGTTCTGATATTTGATCATCATATTTGAAAGTTTAGACTAAAGATGCCTTACACCAAGTTTCTGCCAAAGATAAAAATGCAAGTTCAGAATCCTCTCATTTGAGTCAATCAGATATTAGTATGACTGGGGTTCATGCTTTTAATGTTTTCCTATTAGAAAGATTTTACATTTTGCAGGCTAACAACCACGTACACCATCATCACTGCACAGCAGTTGCAGCTCTTTTGCAGTGTTTCATGCAAATATGGTCCACCATTTAAGATTTTAGAAGTTTTAAAGTGTGCATGCAAAGATTTATCCCACTCTTTCACGTGTTCTGGCATTCAGATTTTCGTGCCACATTAGCTATGCTTCATAAATATTTATCAAACCAATGCTGTCTCCTGAAACACCTGACAAGCGTTAAGATTCCCTGTCTGACCCCCTGAAAAGATCCCCTGAAAAGATCCCTGGGTCAACCCATTTCTGCTGCAGACTGGTACCTTTATAGTAATGGTGACTTGGTTTCAATACTTCTGACAGCTGTAAACATTTTAGTAGTGTCTTAAGGGGTCAAAAGTGAACATGTAATAGAATCAAAAAACTTTATTTTTTTAAACCTTACTTTGGAGAACAGCCTTGCACTTTTCTTTCTGGATAAGTTGAGGAATTTGGATCATTAATAATGCAGATGCAAAAAGAATGATTTTCATTTTGTGTCCAACTTGATATTTCACCACTCCTTTGTGTGTCTCTGTTTATGATCAATGGACTCGTTCTGATACCTGATTGTTGTCTAGGCCTTCGTCAAGTTGGCACACCCCTCCAAGAACCATTGTTTTATATTCCACTAACAAATATAGATCATCCTCTTGCACAAAAGCCAGACACTTCTGCTGCTTTATGGCACTGCTATTCAGGGCCTCCACCTTCACCTTAGATTGCCTTTGCCTCCCTAAGGTGAATATTACTGGTGAAGCAAGGGCACAGACCATGTCTAGGCTTCATACCAGTGGTGGTTTTGCCTAAGACATAAATTGCTTCTCTTGTTAGGCTTCCAGATAATTGAGCGTCCCTCACTATAGGAAAAAGCTCAGCTACAAAAACATCTGAGCTCAGAGATGTTCTGTCCAAGCTGAGGCCTGGAACCTTTTCAGACCAATTAAATCATTAAGCTTAACTGTTTTTTAGGAGAACAAGCATTCCTGCATTGACAGACAGGTCTTAAGTAGTTTTTCAAGATAACATCTAAGTCTGCTTATTGTTTTGCACAAAAAGGTCATAGCAAACTAGTAAAATAGTGAGAACACCTTAATAAAACCTTTTACGTGTGTGTGAAAGAAGAGAACTTTCTCTTAAGAAATTATTACATGGGTATGCATTAAAAAAAACAGAGGACAACCTTTAGTTAAACTCGCAGAGCTGCTTTATATCTACAAACATCCCATCTGACAAAATGTTTTAGACTGAAGGAAAAGATCAGGTTTCTAATTGCCTTTCGTTTATTCCTAATGTGCTCTAAATACTTAATCTCAGTGCGTCTACTACTTTAACTCAGATCATCTGCCCTAAAAAAGGTTGAGGTAGTGCAGTCATGTTTAATATGGTTAAGCTGTTAGACTCAGCAGATGGAAGAGTTGAGAGGACACCAGGGGACAGGGGTCGTTTTCTCTGCAGTAATATTTACTGGACTGAAAGCACTAATGTTATGAGTGTGAAAGAAGAATCTCAGACGGTTTCGGTGAAAAACACTGAGCCCTGCCAGAACTTTCTTACAGCTCAGCTGAGCTTATATCTGCAGACAAGAGGGCAGAAATTTAGGAGTTTAATGGTTTAATGATTCAGTGAGATGAAATCTAGCTTTTGACAAACTTGATATCAGACACTTGGTGTTTTAGAGTGGACACAGCAGTCTCCTTTTGCTTAGTTTAAGAAAAGACAACCTGGTCAAAGGATACGAGAGCACGCGCTACACATTCAAGTGATCTTGCATTTCTGACTGTAGCTGAAGTGAAAGTGACTAATTGTCATTGTGATACAAAGCACAGCGCACCATGAACCACAATGAAATGTAATTTCTACATTTTACCCATACACATGTGCTGCAGGGGGGCAGCAGCTATTGAAAGCTCTTGGGGAGCAGTGATGGAGACATTTACATTTACAGCATTTAGCAGACTCTCTTGTCCAGAGCGACTTACATATCCTAATTACAGGGACAGTCCCTCCTGGAGCAATTCAGGGTTAAGGGTCTTGCTCACCCAGGGACCCAGTGATGGTAGTACCAGAGGTGGGATTCGAACCTGGGACCCCTTGAGCCATTGGTCCATAGACAAGTACGCTACCACTAGACCACCAACACCCCAACAGTACTTTGCTCAAGGGTACCTACTGGTCTGAGATTCAAACCCACAACCTTTCAGTCCTGGGGCCTACTGCCTAACCACTAAGCCACTGCAATTCATTATCTGAAATTTTTATGAACAGAATTACTGGGAAACCATAAAAATATTTTTTCACATTTCTGAGAATGTTCCCATGTAACAAAATAATCCAAGATCTTGGCATGAATTAATGGTAAATGAAATTTACCAAAATTGCTTGTGATAAAGAACTGTGTTGGACGAGTAAAGAACTGTGTGTGGAGCTGCGATATGCATTGTTATAAACTTATATGATCCTAAATGAAAAAAGGAACCATTTTATTATATTATGTTAATATGGAGATTTGTTAAAGCTGTCTGCGACTGTATATTACAATTATATAAATATGAGGATATGTATGATGCTGTATAACCTGCTGTTATAACATATAATCTTCTGTAAATGAAAACATATATATAAAAACTAATACTTAAATGTAAAATAACTATATTTCTCTTAAAAATAAAAAGTCCAAAATAAAAAAAAATCAATTATGCTTAAAATAATAAAATGGTGAATTTAATAAATAATACTTTTTTAGGCAATGACAAAAGACACCTGGAAACTGGTGCGTGAACCTGTAACCAGTTTTCCTGTCTGGTCATATGAGTAACAATATGGCTTGCACATGTTGGCAGTTGCAAATATTCTGGGCACAGCTTTCCAGCACGATCAATCCTTAGCTTGAAGCGATGGGAAGGATTTCAAAGAAAATACTTCCCATAACATTCCTGTGTTCCACATACATCTATTCACATGGCAGGGCAAAAGGTTTTATTTGGGTGTTCTCACTAGAGTTTACAGTGACCTTTTTGCACAAAAAACTTGAGCAGAGGTAGATGTTATCATGTAAAATTACTACGGCAGCATAAAGGCCTCACCAGTTCAGAGTGATCGATCACCTGTAATAATAATTTAAAAAATTAGAGGGTAATTTACCATGTCTTTTACAAAAATCATAAAACAGTTTCATTAACCTCTTTACCGTCTTTTTAAAGGGCATTCCAGGATTCCTGAAAGTTATCATTTGTTTTAGCATTTTAGAAATACACACTACTAAGAAAAACATTTAAAGTTTTTGAGGAAAATTAAACTAAATAGCAGGACAAGAGTTAGAGAAATATCTTTTAATACTGGTAAAATTTCTTTCCTGAACCATGTTTATTAAATATTGCAATAATAAGGCTGCCTTTGATTAAGTATAGATGCCTTGACAGAAAAAGGAGCTCATCTTTTATCATCCTTTGTTATGTGTTTTCAATAACACACTAAGAAACCGAAAGGAACTTGGACTCCAATTATGGAGGACTTTAACAAATGTATGTTGCAAAAAAAATGACATTTTTGGCATTTGTATTGTTTTTTTTTCTTTTATTAGTCCAAAGTGGACTTGGCTCAGCAGATAGGAGCAGATGAAATGCTTAGGTGGCAGATTATACACATTTCCTATATATTTTTATTGAAATTTACCTCTAATCTGAGCATTGATGATTGTAAAGCCCAGTGAGGTCAGCAGCCTGGGGCCCAGAATCCAAAAAGAAGAAGCACACGCGAGGATCCAGCAGCCCCCACTCCCTGTGTGTTAGTAGGACTCCTGGCCTGCATGGAAACCAAAAAAATATTGTGTTGCGTGAGAGCTTAAAATAGGTAAATTCAATGTGGGATAAAAAAAAGGTGCATAAATTGCATAAGCAACGATTGTATCCATTTTTTTTTACAACACACAAGAAAGAACCTCTGGTTCTTTTGTCCGTTCACAAGGAATAAGTGGCACCTTTGCTGATAACCCAAGAAAGAAAAGAATATATGCAGACTTGACCTTGCAGGTGAACTTTACGATGCAGTGCAAAAATGTCCTAATTAAAGGTTAAAGAAACAAAATCTTTCCAGGCCATTATTTTCAAGAGGTCTTTCAAGACTTGAATCACTCTGTCGTTTTAGAACAGCATGCACAGTGTTTTACCAGAATTACCAGAAAAATGACAAAAAATTCACTCTCAGCGTGTTCTTAGTTGTCTTTTAGTGTTTCGCCAAACCATGAAAAATGATTAGTTTTTATGCATGTAGGTTTATGCCACTCATTACATTTTTGAAGAGGTTGGTAACCTTGAAATAACTCTCTGGTTAAAGGTTCTCATGCAATTCTCCAAACAAACTTGGAAAATGGAATGCCCTACCTGGAAGAAACCTGCCTCTGGAACACATTTACTTTCTTTTCAGTTTGTTTTTGGCAGCACTGGAGCCGTGAGCTATTTAGATCTTAAGATGGTAGCGTGCTGTGGCTAAATATCAAAGAAGTCAGTTTAATAGATTTAAGCTTATTGACACTGATCTGCTAAATCACTGGAGATCCCTTTAAAATGATGTGCTGTTTTATGCCCTATCCAGTCACCGTTGTGTAATTCCATGATTTTCTTTTTTTACTTTTATTCTTAGTACTGGCCTTTCAGTTTGACTGCGATATATATAAAAAATCATAGCAGACTATTTGGAATTGGCGTTCAAGTTTTATATATTTTGGTAATTCTGAATGATGCTTTTATGGAATACTGTTCCCTGTATGACATCAGTGTGGTCTTTCAATAAAAAAGGCACAAAGCAACACTCTTTACTTGTACATTCCAAGCTATCGCTGATATATAGTATCTGGGGAATACCAAAAAAACAGGCAGCTTTCTTTAATGTTTGGCCAGAACACAGCCAGTAAGCTTTCCAGCCATACCAGTGCTCCTGAGTGAATGGAGAAAGTGAATGGGTTGAAATCCTATTATAGAATTTTTCCAAAACAGGCCAGGTTGCTAGGACACTTTCTGAGCACCTGATTATTTCAGCTTTCATTCTCAATTAATACAACAAGCTGAATATAAATCAGTCATGTAATCAATCATACAATCATACCCACCCTTTCAAATTTGTATAAATTTGCAGATTTTCCTCCTGTAGTAAAAGCCTCAACACTTCTGGGGAGGCTTAATGCTACATGCTGAAACATTGCTGTGAGAACAGGACTACATTTGTCTATAACAACATAGAGTAAGTACAGACAGTGGCTGAATAATTCAGGCTCATAAACACCACTCCTATGACCTCACTCACTCAAGAGACCATGTTACTCTACGGACCAATGGGTTTAAAGCCCTCTCGCTGTGTCTTTGGACTGTGGGAGGAAACCCCTGCAGACAAGGTGAGGCTCCATGCAGAAAGGTCCCAGGCTTCCTTAGTTGGGAATCGAATCCAGAACCTTCTTGCTGTGAGGCAACAGCACAACTGTACCACATCTTTTTTTTTAAATATTCCAATTCCAGAAATTCAAAATGTCAGTCAGTCAGTCATTTTCTGCTGCTTGTCCCAAGCGGGGTCGCGGGGGTGCTGGAGTCCATCCCAGCTCTCACAGGGTGAAGGACGGGGACACACCCTGGACAGGAAATTCAAAATGTTAATGAACAAAATAGTTATCAATGAAAATTTTGTGATTTTTGTCATCATGGCAATTTTTTAAAATCAAAAACACCTAAACAGTTTTTATAAATCTGTAGATTTCATGAAAAAATAAAGAATGCATCAAGTTTATAACTGAGGACTTCAACTTTAATGTAGTTTTTGCATGAGAGAAAGAAAAAATAGCAATTTTGTTGGTTTATTAACCCAAATACAGGCAATATGTGTTTACTTGTGGTGAATTATACCACATCTGTGCTGTGTGTCTTTCAGGTCGGCTCTGCAGGGCTGCTCCGTCAAGCATTAACATCATCTCACCATGATAGAGCTCAGATCAACCGTTGTGAAAGCTGTGGTACAGTTATGGCTTAATATAATAAGCTGAACATAATAGCAGATAGTCTTTGATTCCAGTGCTCATACTTCACATCTTAGACTGTGTGTACATATTAAGATATTTAGATCATGTTACTGTGTTGCTAAACTCTGGTAAATGTTTTTAGAAGCAGGAGATTTTACAAATGTGACAGTGATTTTAATAAATACTGACCCAAACGATCATACATCAAAACATGAATATTGATTCTGAAGCTGTAAACCAAGCAGTTTCAACACTAGACTGAAAACATACTCTATAAAACAGAAACATGATTTGCGCTAAATTTTGTCTTTATAATTCCTTGCAACTCTGTGTTTCATAATAGATTAAAATCAGATGAAGGTCAGTTGTAGCCCTGTTATTTTTTGGCTCTTGTTTTCATCTTTATTCTTATCTGCTGGCTCTCGAAGGAAGAAATTATGATGACTTTTAAATCTAGTTCAGCTCTGACAGATTCAACAAAACATTTATTTGATTGCTGCTGACATAACATGCTCTTACCACATCAAATGGAGCAAATTCTAGATCTAAACCATCTGTCATTCTTTTATCTTGTCACCTTCCATCTCCTTTTTGCAGCAGGATTCCTCTGATAAAGATAGCAGTTAGACACACCAATGAATAGAAGTGAGGGATTTGTATCTTTAAAACCAAAGGAAGGCAGAAAGTATGTAGCAGCCTGGGTTATTTAATAAACCGTCCCATTTGTCACATAAAGGGCTTTCATCTTTGTAAACCTTACTTTGTCTTTTCTTATTTCCAGGTAGAAGAGTTATGGCATGTAAACACTGTTAATGTTTTAAAATGCTCTTAAAGTTTGCAGTTTTTAGACTCTACATGTAGAAACTAGCTGCAAAGCATCCTGTTTTGAATTAAGTGTTTTTGACATCACACAATGATATACAGTATATGCCTCTGTTTAGCCTACGGCAGTTTAGTCTTATCAATTCAGATAACAATATTAACCAAGAATATTCTTATCTGAGCACAATGCAGCCTCTAACAGAGCTATTTTACATATGCCAGCCTTAAAGATATAAGAGTTAAAACAAACTGGTAATGTAAAAATTATTTCCCAGTGTGTTTGCTATGTAAACCCACATACGTGGTTCAGGAACAAAAATCAATGTTATTAGAAGAGATTTTTGCCCAATTTCTAACTCAAAAGAGTTGTCTGTTTATTCAATGTATTAGTTTTGCATGTATATAAAACTGTAAGTATAATTATTATATAATTGGGTACAGTGGTTAGCACTGTCGGCTCACAGGAAGAAGGTCCTGGGTTCGATTCCCAGGCGGGATGGTCCGGGTTCTTTCTGAGTGGAGTTTGAATGTTGTCTGCATGGGTTTCCTTGGGTTTTCTCCCACCATCCAAAGACATGCACATCAGGTGGATTGGAGATGCTAAATTACCTGTGAGTTTGTATGTATGTTGTATGTATTGGCATGTGAGAGATGGGATAGGCTCCAGCACCCCTCTAATTAGGACAAGGGGCTAAGAAAATGAGAGTGAATGAGAGATTATTACTATTATTATTATTATTAGTAGTTGTTGTTGCTTGATTGAGGAAGATGCAGAAGACCATAAGAAATGGAAACAGATGATCCACTGTGTTGACCCCTAAATGGGGACAGATGAAAGGAGAAGATGAACAGTAGCACTGTAGTTGTTGGTAATAATTGTATTATGATTAACTTCACATAGCTTCATTTTCACACATTTTGAAGTATCAAATGAAATGCACAATGAAATGTACCATAATGAAAAAAGGATGATCCTTTCAAAGCCATATGGCAAAAATGTTGCCCAAGTAGATCACAAGAGATGTTTGAACATTTAACACTCCCAGTGGAATTTCTAGAAATGTTTAAACCATTAGCTGAGCAATAGGGATTGTGGTCCATTTCATCAAATACTCAGACCTTTTCATTTTTCCCTTTTTTGGCCCAGTACTTAATATTATGTTCTTTTCTATGTGATGGATTTGAAGAACATCCACATATATTATTCTGACATTCACATCCCGCTGCTCTGAGGAGGCTGATGTTGGAGTCATAAACCTATCATTAATATCATTAATCCTCAGGTCTCTCATTATATTGGCCATGCAGCCGTCAGCCCTGGAGGTATTACAACAACCTTAACTACCATTGGCTGATAGAGACTGACAAAAATTATTGCCTTAATAAAGTCTATTTTTTCATATTTGCATGCATAAGCACCTTATATCTGACACTGAAAACACTGTCTGACTCTGTTTAGAGTTCCCTTGGGCTGTTTTTTTGGCAGGCAGAGAGATGGGTGGCACTCCCATTTGGAGAGGGAATAGAGTAGCTGCGTAAAACCAGAATATAAAAGAATATTTAACTCTATAATCCCTATTCTATACTTTTGGTTTTATTTATTCTCATTGCCTTTTAGGCCCCTCCCCCCGTGTTTTGTTCTGAAAAGTGAAGTAGAATGCCAGCAATGCTGAGACCTGTGTGCAATCATCAGATTTAGATTTTGCACTTTAAGTAATAATTGTT
>CM029379.1:4647157-4753916 GCA_017165825.1 Hepsetus odoe
TAGCTGCTCAATTCGGATTGATCAGTTCTGTGCCCTGAAATGATTGATTAGGGACTAAATCTTGCAGGATTGCAGGATTGAACAGATTTACTTTTTCAGTTTCACCAGTATAGCTCTTGGAGAGCTTCAGGTGGTCTGTTAGGGAATAATGTGATAGTTTTCACCCTCCTTTCTGAACAGCAGTGTGGAACTCCACCACAGGTTTTCCCTCCCTCCTGTGTGAATGTATGTGCATGGGTTGTGAGCGACTATGTGTGTATGTGCGCGCGCGCGTGTGATGGTGTTAGGGGTGGGGCCAGCTCAGGCCTGCGCGCACTGAAACGGCACTGGATGGAGTTGGATGCAAACTTGCTGAGGCTGAAGCTCCCTGGATGCTGTCCTGGCTTTAAAAGTGGATTTATGTGGATCTTGCTGTAGAGTGACTGCAGGCAGGCGCGCACAGAGCGAGGCCTGTGGGGGGGAATGCTGGGGGACGCTGCTGCGTGGATCTAGGACATTGTCCCAAATGCTTCTTTTCCTTCAAGTCATTTTTTCACTTTGGCACGACTTGCATCAGTGTTGGGGATTTCTGCTTGACCTCACGCTTTGGGGGACACACACAAGCCACAGAGTCCAGATGCGACCCAAGAAAAATTAGAGCCCCCCCTTCCCTCCTCCCACCCCCCCCAAAAAAAGGTCTGATCCATAAACACTGCACTGATCTTCTCCACGGCTTTGGGACAAATTGAGTGGGACAGCAGGAGGTAGGTGTCAGCAGTTGGTGAACATGTAAATCAACTGATATTATATAGGTTTATTTTTCCTTTATAGGTGCAAATTTTTAGATTAAATACAGATCAAATCATGTTATTTTAACTTTATTTTATTTTGTCACAGTGGGGCAATTTGTGATAGGACACTTTCAAAGTTATGTGTAAAGTGCACAGTGATAATAACAACAACAATAATAATAATAATAATAACAATAACTTCTCCTGCTACTCTTATAAAATATTTTCCCCGTTTACCAAAATCTGAATTATGTTCTAAAATGATTGATGTTTGGAGGCCTGTTTGGAGGTCTGCGTTGGGTTGAAACCCCCTCCCACCCATTAAACATCCTGTTTGTTTTAGAACATGCTCTTTATTATCTTAAGCAAGTTATGGTTTTCCAAAAGCCATGCACATTTAAGGTAAAGGACACTGAGTACACATGACCATGTTGTTCTGCCAAAAAAAAAAAAAAAACTAAACTCAGGAATAAATGACAAACTTACATTACTCAACATGTTACTTCTCCTGACCTCAACGCCACTCCATCCACAGTGAGACTGTCTGGATTGATTTGTAATTTTCATTTTCAAATGCATGACACGTGTTTTACACGTACACAATATTATAGATCTCAGTACATGATATTTATAGAATCTCAGAGCAATGCACTTGATTTTCCACATGACATGGCTTAGTAGTAGCAATAACAAAAATTATATATATATATATATATATATATATATATATATATATAAAATCAAGTTTTTGGTATAATCTGAAAACTCCAGCTGACTTTTACACTATGTGAGAATCTGTTGATGAAATAACAGTCATAAAGAGACCAGTAAAAGCTAGGCATGTGTTTTGTTTCCTTCCTCCTGTTAACATACTGGTTTGGAGTTCTGAAGTTTTATTCAGATAGTGCCGATGCGTGAAGAGTAGCAGTGTGGCGTGCTCCTTATCTTCTTCGAAACTTGGCAAGATGAGTGTACTGTGAAGAAAGCAGCATGGTGTTAGGCTCACTGTGTTTCTCTAAATGATACAGTATGATTTAAGAGGGCAGAAGAAGGAAGTTCAGGATAGACCGACATCTGTTCTGCATTTGCAGCACCTTTAACATATAGGGCAGGAGCTGAACACTTAAATGAGTATGGCTCCTGCTGCGGTCTGTGGTTGTGCCAGGTGTGAGTGACTGTGCAGATGTCACGTATAGATTTTTATGTGGGCTTATATCCTCATAATACTTGCTGTATAGTATATTAAAAGGCTACCTTTAGTCCGTTTTGTACTCTGTTGTACAAAACAGTGCCAATCTCAGCAGTGTGTATAGTTTTTATGGATTTGGAGAAATAAACTCATTTTGATTCCATGTCAGTAAAATCCATGCCCTCCTGAACTGAAATTACAATTCTATTTATTTTGTCCTGTTTAAGAGGTGACCCAAGACTTGTTCTGAAAAAGCTGGGAAAGCCATGGCCAGTGCTTTTATGCTCATGTGGAAGAAACAGAAAAGCTTATCAGTTGGCCTTGTTTTGCTCTGCTTTCTTTATTATATATGGCTTTTAAGCTGTCTTACTTATAGGCATTGAACAGTCCAGACATCTCCTTTGCTTTCTTTGGTGCTTTATTGCTCACTGTGTTTATGGCCTGTTTATTGCTCTGGTCTTTTCATGGTTCTGCTTTAACTTGCTGCTAAATCTAGTGCCCGGCAGATTATGCAAGGCTGCAGGACTTTTTGATCTGGAATGGAAAAACGCATTATGTACTCAGGGAAAAAGAGGACATCGCTGGATCTGTTGGCTGTGGCAGGTATACTGCAAGTCCTCAGACTTTTTTAGGGCATACTTTATTACGCCAGTAGAGAGAATGGGTTATTTGTGTGTCCTCTTGAGTGCTCTCCCTTGGTGGCAGCTCTCTTTCATTGCTGCTTAAATAATTAATAAATCAAAAGAATTTACAAAGCGGGCAATTTAATCTCCCAAGTGTTTGATGAAAGGTTTCGGTTGCTAGTTTCAGTTTGTTGTCGGGCTGAAAGGAGGCAGTAGGGAAGATCGTAATGGATGAGGAGGCAAAGACAGAGCTCAGAGTGAGGTTGAAGTGTCTAAGTGCCCCACAATGAGACGATCACTTATGTACAGAAGATGTCTTCTGGAACCCTTCCTGGGGCTGCCTTATTAGGGCAGCAGAAGGCCTATATAGTGTCAACTATAGTGTCAAGATTAGATTATAGATAAAGACAGAATCTCTCTCTTATGTGAAAGTTAAATATTATTTATAACCACTTTGTTTAATTGCACCTACTGCCTTCTTTTTGCCGGACCAAAAGAGGACTTTCGTATGTGACTGGAAACTATCTTACACAATGGCTGTCCTGCTTCCAGAGCAATGGCACATGCCTTCGCAGACATGCCACATCACTCCCAATTAATATCTTTGACTTGGGCCTCGGACAGCAGGCGTTGGGAGTTTTTTGGCTCACGCTAATAAATATGAGAAAGGTGTCGAAGATATTTGTCTATTATTCATTGTCAAAGACAAATAAACCAAGAATCTGGAGGAGATGTCTTTTGGAGTAGCATAGAAGGAAGGTGGTGCCATGGAGATGATGTGAAGGTAATGGCTTGTTCCTCAGAGACCTTACTCATTCGTCTAGTGCTAGTTGAAGGAGATGGAGGCAGCCCAGTGATTTTTTTTTTTTTGTACGCCCATATGTGTGATTCTGTTTTTGGTTTTGTGTGAGTTTGGTCCATGTCTTGGTGTGTTAACAATCATTTCCTTGGTCACAACATTGGCTTTAGACAAGAACCTAAAGCTAATTTGCAAAAATGTTAGCAGTGGTATGGTGAAATGAATTTCCTTTAGGAAGTAACTTGACATTTCATGTTACTTCTGCTGGTATGTTTTGTGTGACACCTCTAAAGTAATTAATCAAAACACTCGCAGTCATGGCGGTGTGTTCGGGAGGGGTGAGTTAAAGTACTTCAACATTGTTATATAAATGTAATGTGCTTGTTTTCATCATGATGAAAATCTTGCACTTTACAGCAGAGGTCAACTCTGGACCAACTCCTTTGGTCCAGAATGAACAGAAGTGACCACAGGTTTCAAAACCTGCTTGATTGGAATAAAACCGTCTTGAAAAAAGCATTGGGGATCCCTGATTTAGAGCGTTAAGCGTGTTGAGAGTGTTGTGTCCATTTTGCTTAACACACTATGAGATAGTGGTTCTAACAGACAGGACTTCATGGACCGCTGAAGTGTGTTTGCTTTGCAGATCATCTGTCACACACTGTAATTATAAGCAATGTCCTGCTTCACATTAATGAAGTTTCACAGCTTTACTTATTTGCACAAGGGGGCTTTATCCCCTCAAATGAACTTCAGCATATTTTTTCATCTGCTGCTTGAGTAAGGCTGATCTAAAGAGTCATGAGTAATACAGGTTTCGTTTTTGTCGGTCTGCGCGCTATACACCGGCAACGTCATGCTAGTATGTCTGGCCTTTCTCTTTGTACTCCCGCTGACTTTTCATCATCCCTACACATTAGGTTAAATACAAGTCCTCCGTTCACCCGAAGGTAAAAGATAAACAACACTGGTTCGAAAAATGTGATCTTATCGATGTAAGGGCTGATTATACATAAGTGGAGTGATTGAATCCTCCTGAAGTTTAATGGCGTCGGTATTTGGTGTATTTTGGTATGCTAAGAATCAGCGCATGCCTTCTTCACTTACAAAACAATATCCAGAGGAACAGTGGCCTAATATGGCTCTGCTTTCCTAGATAGTCCCAGGAATGAAGTCTCTCTTGCGTAGATACAGCTTCGCCATCCATTTCTATTGGAATGTGAGAATCAGCATTTTAGCATCAGCTTCTCTAATCTGTTTCGCTTTCATAAAGAGACATGACAGGTCGGGTAATTTAGGGTTCCACTCTCGTGCTGTGATTTTTCTGTCCCCGGAGTGAAAAAGACATGCTTCTGTGTCCTCATTGTTTGCAGGAAAATGGAATAAACATGTTTTTTTCATTCATCACCCCTCTCGACAAGGCAACTTCAAGTGCATTGACTGAAAACTATTTGAGGCATTTCTTTCATTGTACCACGACTGCAAAGGATTTGGTAGAATCGACCTCAGCTTTGATGCCAAGACACAACAGTCGAGACTAGTTCAACAGGAATTTACTTTAAAGTATATCATGCATTTTTTGCCCACATGGATAAACTGTATCGGGAGAAATGATTTAATAAGGCAGGAATTTTTGGTTTTCGTGGGCAAAATATTAGTATAAAATTTCTTTAGTCAGGCATTTCTGCTTTGCTATGAAAGGCATGGCTTACTGATCAAAAATGCTACTGTGAGATTACAAATATAAGTACAGATATGACAAGAAAGTGCTGTAATATGCACATTAAATGCTTTTTTATGAAACTATACCTTGTATTTCCTTTTGTTTCATGTCAAGGGTCTAGTTAAAGAATTATATTTGATCGAAGATAATTCAGTTAAAATTGTCTATCGCCCTCTGGCCAGGATATTTGGATTTTCTTTTGACATGCTGACTTACCAGAGCAGTTTTTAAAGCTCATGTCTCATTGTGTTTTTCTACCCCTCTCCACCCACTCCCATCCACCTCCAGCTCTCTTCCCATCTCCTTCTCTTTCCCCAGCAGGTCTTGGCACTGACGGATACGTTGTCACGCATAGGATTCCAGAACCTCTCTCCATCTTTTATTTTTTTTTCCTTTTTCTTTTTCTTTTTTTTGCACTCCCCTCCTCCTCCCAGCATCCCTAATAAGACACATGCTCCTGGGCTGGGGCGCTCACTCACACCAGCCTCTCCTGTCCGCCGCCGGTACGGGCTACTTGCTGCTTTCAGCGCTGCCCGGCTTCATGGGTTGAAAAGGGCCGTGGGCTCCTTCAGCTCATACTTTCATCTCAGCATATCTCCCAGCACCTGGACCACTTCTATCATCCTCCTCATCCCCTGTGTTATGGCCCTGGCCTTGCTTGGACTCGCAGCTGTAGGCAGTGGCGGCCACAGCTGGCAGTAGACCGCTCCACCTGCCACAGTGTGGAAGGGGGCGCCTCCCCCGCTGCATCCGTCTGCCTGCAGGGGGAGACCCAGCGCAGCTGGGCAGCAGAGATTATGCAGCTGGGACTGGTGGCGCTGGCGGTGGTCTTCCTCAGCTCCATGGGTTACAACGACAGCCTCAAAGTCTCCAGAGCAAGGAGGCACAGACGCAGTGAGTCATCGCATTAGTACTACTCACATTCACTCACTGTCTGTCTTTCTTCCTCTCTCTCCCTGTATCAATCTATCCCTCTGACTCTCATTCCAGAATGCTTGCTAAAGATTTAACTGCAGCAGTAAAGATTACATTTGTTTGTTTTCACCCCTAGTGTTTGCTTTTCCAGCAAAGATAATTATAGCTATTTAGTTTCCTCTGAATGACAATATTCCCTCTTGACTTTAATTGCTTTATTTTTTTTGGTTTGTTGTCTTAAAGCCTTTACACTTATTCTTGCCATCAGACATATCCTTTACAGAATTTTATGAACTCATAGCCTATGCATGTTCAATGCTTTTTAAATGTTTAAGCACTGATTAGTGAAAGGATATCTTGAAACACGGCATTGTGAGGTAACTGCCTGTTCAAATGAAAAATGTTGACCCATTTTTTACAATTTTATCCAATAAACAGATATCATTTGCTGCCACCTTCCTTTGCTTAATTGAAAAACTCACTAACAATGACATTTTCATTCTTTTTTCTTTTGTAAGCGCTCTGGCAACTTTACATCAATCCATTACTAGGAGAGTACAAAGAGCTCCCTCTAGAGAGGGAGAAACATTAGCTGGGCATATCCTTACAATGCAGCTACTGTAGAAAACTTTGTACTGCATTTGTGGATGGTTAATTAGTAAATGACTTTTTTCCCCTTCAACACAGAATTAAAAGAAAAGCCAAAGATGTGGAGGGATAATCATCTCCAGCATCACAGTGTTCTATAATATGAAATCAATCACAATCGGAAACCTCTCAGGAGGGTCTTAAAATCTCAACCCAGCTGACCAATGAGCCTGCCTCAAATCCTTGTAGACATTACTTTTAATATTGTTTCATCAATTTTATGGGTGAGCATGGTTCAGTCAGCCGCTATTTCACAACAGACCGAGCTTCTGTCAAATTTTAGTACTTGTTGGCAAACTCAAAATGTCTAAATCAATGCAAGCAAAACATCTACATTTCATTTTGCCCGAGTGTTTAGTTGTGTTTATAGTACAGATTGCCTTAGAAAAGTTAGATTCCTCTACATCCCAGTATTATGGCACATTGCCTGATGCAATCTGTGATGCAGGAAATGAGTGGTCAAGTTATCTACCTCGCTCATGCTAGTAACATATGAGATGGGACACATGGTTTTGTGCGCTTATAATCTAACCCCGCCATCCTCTGACTAAAGAGACTTTAATTTGCACATAATAGTAAGAGTATTAGCAGTAAATGCACTATAGACCTAGAGTTAATGTCAACTCATCTCAAAATCCCTTTTTTAGTAATCTGATCATCTGATCATGTGATCGCTGGCACTTTGCTAAAATTATGGTTAGAGATGATGCTGAAAATGATTTTGTTTACTTAATATACTTAAATTTACAACGCTAAATGTCCTGTCCTCGCCCTTTCTTAGGTTTTGTCACCATGCCCCAGATGTCATCCAACTTGCACTCATTCAACCAGCTATCCACACTAGCTGAATTCCTGGAAAATCAAAGTTCTCTGTGCTTTCTTGTTCAGAGCTGACTTTTGGGCCAAAAATGTCTCGGTTGTGATGTCGAGCTAAGCTGAGCAAGATTACTGTTTTCATTTTAGGAAAACAGACTGCAGTTCATTTATCCTCCGCCCGTTTATTACCTCCAGGATGCTTGAGCAACAGCGCAGAGTTGGAGGCAGATTTATGCTTCATGTTAATTTAACTTAGATCTCTGGATGATCTTTTCACTACAAGCTGGGCATGAAGGTTACTCAACTCATGGTCTTATCGCGCACATGCTGGTTGAACCATGGCATGGAAACCTGCCTTCACCAGGGAGGTGGCTGCTGTTGGTTTTTGTGACTATGGATAGTTGTGCCCCTGCATGAGTGTTGTGTTGGCCTAAACACTGTTCCATAAACCCAACCTAAACATATGCCCCATCCATCTGTCATGTGAGCTTCATATTTGTTTATTCTGCAAAGGCCTTTTCATTACTCCCAGCTCTGACTGAGGGGAAGAAATGGATTGATCAGATGAAGAATGCCTCTGTGCTGGATGAGGCTCTGCACCAGAAGTGTAAATGGCCCTGAAGATGTGTTTATGTTTAGAGTCACTGGTCAAACTCATTCTGATTCAAACACCTTGAGGCGGAGTTCTGTACTAAGTTACACAGACAGAACAATATGGCTCTCGTAGTTGCTCTCGCAATGTATGTTTTGTTGATGACTGGTCCAGCGCTTTCATGTCTGCTGGGAGTCTTTATTTGATGTGTATGATTTATATAATGAACCTACAGAACACAATGGTGAAAAAAGGAGAATGTCACACACAGATGTTCTCCTGGACCTCCGGGGTCTTTTTGTTCAGTTCATGTGTGCTGGCTTCTCGCTCCATATGTTCAGGGCAAATTTGTCATGTTCTTCCTGCCTCATGTGCTGTGCTGTTGTTAGATAAGGATGAGAATAAGCACAACAGGGGAGAGACATTCCAGTGGGCTTTTAGAATCAAAAAGATAAATTCTAGTGTGTTATGACAGGAACCACCTGAGCACACCTTGCCACCTCTGCTGCCCATTAAGTATTATGGGATATAATTTCTGCTCCATTATTTTAATAAGACCAAGATTTGCTAAGCTATTGGCCTGCATAACCATACAGTGCAGCCACAACTCGCCACGGGCGCAGCAGATTTACAGAGATGTATTTTTAACGCTTTTACCATCTTTACTTATGTGAGACAGGCCTTGCAGAGGAATTGTGCTCAGAGTGTGTATATTTAGAGCTGATACCGCATAGACCCGTAAATCAGGATAGCTGATACCGCCTAGACCTTAGAAACAGGATGTGCACTTTGTGCAATCATTTATTTCTACTATTGGCCACAGATACTAACTTTTTTGGACCGTAGTCAGAAAAAATTGCTAGTATTTATGCATAAAGGACAAATCTGAGGACTTGTGAAAGGTTTTTCTGGGGGTCAGTTACCACTTTTTTTTCCTTTTCTTTTTGATCACACTTTAGTGGACCTTCCATATCATTTTCCTATTTTTTATTAATGAACTGATAAGGAAACTCTTTCTCATACATTAGGGACCTGTAGGGCCAGTTTGAATGCCAGGGTTGAACTTCTGGCAGAGCCCAGGCCACTCTGTGTTCACCAATCCAGACTATGGTACATTGAAATAATATAGCATGGGAAGTCCTTCAAAAGGCATCGAGGCTTCTCTGAGCAAAATAATTTTGCATTGCCCAGATTCAAATAAACAGTGTGAAACCTTTCAAACAATATTATTTAACTTATCCTTAATAGAATTAGCAGTAAACATAGCAAACTTGTACGTGGCAAATATGAATCCATACAAAATATGACCTAAAGCATCTTCAGTGGGAAAGTAAGTTGCTATTTATTTGAAGGCATCATATGGATGCCTTTCAGAATGCACACTGTAATAATCATATTTTATCCTCTGCCTTTGTTATTTTCTTCTCTCTGTCCCAACAGCAAGTACTGAAGTACCATCATCATGCTCCAGTGGTTGTGAAAGCTGCTCGGAATATAATGGATGCACAAAATGTCGACCTCGGCTTTTTATTCTTCTAGAGCGGAGTGACATTCGTCAGACTGGGGTGTGTCTGGCCACCTGCCCTGTAGGATATTATGGCATTCGAAATCGTGACGTGAACAGGTGCACACGTAAGTATTGCATGATTCTAAGAAAAATATAATATTGGAAATATTATGAAATACTATTGATGCTAAATAAAGTTGGCCATTTGTGGTAGGAGAGCAACCGATATGACTCTGAAACTGCTCAATGGTTTCTCCCAGTTCTCCTCAAATCAACAAATGCAGTTACTGCAGTTAGTAAAGCTGACTGATTTCCTAATTTTACTTGCATGGCAGTCTTTGCTCTTTCTTTTGTCCCTGGTTTTTCTTGGAAGATGTACACAGAAAACAGTTAATGATATGTGTCTCATGCTGAAGGAACACTCTGTGAAAGTAGAGAATAATTCATTACTTGCGATTTACTAAAGAGCTCCACCAGTGGCATTAAACCAGCATGCCTTACCCTGCACTGCCGAGCCAGTGATCTGTTTTCTCTTACTTTGTGGGTGAAAAACAGGACTCAGGGAAAAAATCCAAAGCAAAACATTGGTAATACACTGTTTGTCTGTTTCTGTAAGGAAGTCTTCATTATTACTTTGGCCTGGAAATGTGGAGTTCACGTTAGTTCAGAGACGACCACCTTTATCTACTCAAGCACTTACATTTAGCTCCCTTTTTTATGGGATTTCCTTTTTTTTTTGCTTTCTCATCACAGTGGTTAATACCACTTTATTGAATTCAAATATACAGAGGTGTGTATCATGATGATAAAGGAATGTTTTAGTTTCTGGGTTTTTGAATTTATAAGTTTTGCTTTGATTGAACAAATATCAGGCAAAATGGTGGATAAACAGCTGCACCGTGTCTCTTGTAAACCAATTGGTGGTATCTCCTTGGAGGCACATCCAGAGCCAAATTTGAGCATTTTCCTGCTTCGTGCCAGCTGAGTGTTTCTGGCTGTAAATTGAATGAATTTTTCCTTTTTGATGTAGGGAAAATTTGATAGCCAATTAGTGTAAACTACAGCTTGTACTCATTATATTTTGTTACAGGAAGAAAATGCCACCTTTAGCTTTGCGTGATACGCTCTTGCATCATGTTACTTAATGTCTCTCAGATGTGGGTGTGATTCGGTTCTTTTCTAAATGGCCATTAAAGGTAATCTCTATTCAGACATGACAGTGAAGGGGATTGTCCTGTGGCGTTTGCATTTCACATCCAAATTCTCTCGCATTGTTAATAATTCAGACCCTTTTCTAACCTCTTCTTATCAACAACAAGATATAACACGTTCAATTGCCAGAAATATTAGTATAAACATTTTCAGCAGTTGTCTTGTGTCAGTGTTTTGAAATGGTATGAGTTATAAAAAAAGGAAAATGTAAGAACACATGTGCAATTAATTTATTTTAATTAAATTAGGAGGGATTTTATTGTGCAGGAACACTTACTTTGAACTGGGTTATGGCAAGGCTACAGTGCATGTTAGCCCTTCATTTCAACCTTGCTTCTCAAACCCCTTAGTGGCTCACCCGCTGTAATTATTCAATCAGCTGCTTGTATTTTGATTCATCTCCAAATCCCCAAGATGGCTTGTTAGCAACATTTGTCTTACATTAAGGGTACATTTGTAAATGCTTGAGTGAAAAAGTATTCTCTCCAAAAATCACAATTGTCAAATTAAGTTGTCAAGAGTTTTAAAGTAGTAATTGAGAGCAGAGGTTAAAACAAAAAACAAACAAACCCCCCCAAAAAAAAAAACAGAAAAAAAAAAATCTGAGTTGGATTTCTCCAAAGCCCTATCCTTTCTTTGGCCCAAACCCAGTGGAGTAGATATGCGTGTATAACTGCCCAAAGGTGTCTCCTCAAAATGCTTTTTTGACAGTTTCCCATGTCGCAATATGAGTGCTTTTCGTATCTCTAGAACATTTAACGTGATCGTCTCGCTGGAATCATTTTGAAAACCTTCCTGATGTTAAAGTTGCATAGACGCCATTTACGGAGAAAGGCGTTCCAATGTTGATTGCTGGATTTATGTATGAAGCATTACGTGACGTGCTTGTAAGTGCAAAGGAATGAATGAAACATTGGCTCTCTTGTAATTTCTGAATTAGGTAATAGTGAAGGGTATAGGGTGGAGAAGTGTATTCTGGTAGTCCTCTTCGTAGGTGTCTGTTTTTCATTGCAGCTTTCATAATTGCTCTCAATTTCAAGTAGTTTGGTTGTTTGTTTGATTGAAGAAGTTGAGCTTGTAATTGAGATGGCAGTGCGAGCAGCCGCAAACAGTTTTCTCTTGGACTGGACTTGCTCACCCCAGCAGCTGGGGCTGGGGGCTGGGGGCTGGGAGGGCATTATGCTTTAAAAGGTTTTGGGTGTTATTTATGGTGTACCTTAATGCCTGCATATATATTCTCTGTCGATGATTGTTTTTCCCTCCTCTACCAATAAATCTCCAAACAGCGCTTATTCAGCCTGCATATTTCACTTAAACATGTCCATGAAATAACAGAGCTTCCTACAAGGAAGGTCAGCGATATCCATTATGTATATATTTCACTCAAATCATAGAAAATTGATAGCTATTAAGTATAAATCCATTGATGAAATTGAGTAAACACTCTAAGGACATTGATGGTATGACAACAATCCCCTAATAATCCCTTTTTTGTGTCTTTTGTTTTTCTTTCAGAATGCAAATTAGAAAACTGTGCAGATTGCTTCAGTCGAACATTTTGTGCAAAATGCAAGGAGGGTTTGTATTCATACAGTGGTCGGTGTTACTACAGTTGCCCTGTAGGCTTAAGCACTGACAATAGCACCATGGAGTGTGTCGGTGAGTAACCCCACAAAAAAAAACACTCTTTCTTTTATCTTTTATTTTGGTGGTAGTACTACCTTCAAACTCAACAAAATGCATTTTCAAGGATTCCTTGGTAAAGAATGGTTCTAAATAGATGCATGAACACATTCATTAGAGGAAAACCTTGTGAATGACATACCTCTTCAGAAAAGGTTTCTTTGCTGAACCAAAATGTTCATCTGTTGCTAAAAGAGAATCTTTTTTGGCATTATATTGAACAGAAGACAGCACACACGGTGTACCATTTTATATACTGAAGCACTAAAGCACAAATATCCCAGGACTAACAGTAACCGTACGGCTGTCGAGACAAATAAAAAGCCATTTAAAATGACTTTTCTGAGGACTTGGTCATTAGTAATTAGTAATCACTAACAAGGAATCTGCAGGTCATTATAAAACTATGTTTAGCAAACTTGATATTCTCCATCAGGGGTGCTATTACCACTCAAATGGCTTTTTTGTGCATTATTGAAAGAGAAGAAACCCATTCCAGCAGGATCTCAGAGGTGCATATGTTTGTAGTTGTTTGGACAGTTTGGAAGATAGCTAACTGGCTAACCAGACCGCTTGAGCAATATTTAGAGTTAGGGGATAAAGAAAAATTCACTGTAAAACTGCAGCATACAAAGTAAAGAATTTCCTACATTTTCCCCCCCAAAGAGGGCTCAACGATGAATTGTTTTGAAAGGGAGCAATATTAAAATTGAAAGGCTGCTATTGACATTTTGTCCAACGTTCTTAAATATTTTAACACATTTTATTACATTTTTTAAATAAATGTTATAAGTTTTTACATAAAATATGTTATTAAATACTAAATTAAATATTTAAATGAATTGTATGTATTAGTTCAATCAATAAAATTGTGCAAAGAATGCAAACCTTGCAAGCTGGCAGTTTGGCTCCTTACATGAATGAGCTTTACGTCTAAAGAATCAAAAAAAGATGAAAAGGGCTTGGTTAAAAAATTCAAGAAATTATATTATATCTGACCCACATCATTTATAACAAAGTCTTTGCTTTACTGCAAAGCATTCACAGCAATGGTTCAAGAAGAAACCAGCTTGAATAAATTGAATTTTCCAGCTTGTTCTCCCCTTTTCTCTGATGTTTCTCAATAGCAAGTGTAAAAAAACATTTGAGGGAGGCCTGCTGGATGATAAGGGCTTTTCTGATTTATTTTGAAGATTGTTCTGGCATAAGCAAGCAAACACAGTGCTAATAGCATTACTCCCAGAGACTGCCCTGGCTTCCCCAAGCTGCTTGGCTTTCAATAGAAGAGCCTCAACTCACAAGGCATCACCCATGCTCCTTTACGTTCACCAGCAGCACAGACCAGCACTTCTTAGCATATATTTTCCCCTGTGAAAGATTTTGGGCAGTGTCAAGTTCTTTTCGGCTACTCTGCCACATGCACCACCTTAAAAAGCAAAAAGACATACAACAAGAACCAACCTTTCAGATCTGGGTAACCTCAAAAAGAACAAACGATTAAATGTTGAAATTTAGTCTCTGGTTGGAAAAATAGCTCAGAGCCCATGGAAGTCGTGACTGAAGCTTGACAATGTGTCATAAGTTTGGTTAAAAAATGAAGCCCACCACATATAATCTTAATAAATGCTCTGAGAATATGAATGTGAGCGATGCTGGACATTACCAATTTGAATCTTGATTTTCTTAAGGTTCGCTGATATTTTTTTTGGAGTGCCCTACACCCTGATCGTGGTATTTTAAAAAATGGCTCTTGTTGTCCTAAAGATCATGGCTCATCTTTACTTTTTCGCTTGTTCTAGTGCAATGTGAGCTGGGGGAATGGAGCCAGTGGGGCCCTTGCATGAAGAAAAACAGAACGTGCGGTTTCAAAAATGGCATTCAGAACCGTCGGAGGGAGCCCACACAACCCCCGAGTCCAGCCTCTGTCACTGGACCAGCATCTGCCTCCACCTGCAATCCGGAAACTGAAACAAGAAAGTGCGTTGTGCCGAAGAGGATCCTCTGTGGGAAAGGTAAGCCACAGGAGGGGAAACACAAAGAATGGTGAGTGTAGAGACATAACTCGGCAATAAATAAATATTTGCTGACAGAAACAGTAAGCGAGTGTAGCTGTTCACACTCAAGGTGCCACACATGGATGTGCTGTGCAAACACTCTCCCCCAAACTCGCCAGACTAATAAGGTTCAAGAGAATCTTCACACAACGCATCATGGACGTGGCATCCTTAAGATGATTTGAATTTGTTTACGTAGCAAAATGACACAATGTTTGTCTCACAATAGAGCATAAACAAATCTGTGAACATGAACAGTAAACAACCGGCAGCACAGCTGGCCAGTAATCTGTGCATCACTGGCACTTGATCAGAGGATGGGGCTCGTGTTTATTGTTTTCACTTACTGAGGTCTTCGGTTAAGAGCAGCATGACGTTCAGGCATTGGGAAGAGATGGAAATCAAGTGGGCCCACATGTGAACTGAACAAACTGGTGGGGAACAGATTTATGCTGCAATTTTTTATAAAGTAGTCTCTTTTGATTCAGCTTGCCTGCTTTTTGGTATCTAAACCCATACCGGTCATTTGCCTGTAGATGTCTCATTTACACATTGGACTTGAGCAAAAAAATGTTAGGAAATTCTGTGAAAAACATTCACTGTTTACTGGCCAGTTTGCTGCCACAGTTAATAATTCCACTGGTCATGTGTTTCTTTGAATTCCTATGATTTGCAGCAGAATCATAGTCATCATGTTTGGCCTGCTTGTTTTCGTGAACTCTGAAATTTTCTGCCTTGCTTGTGAAACAGACACTGCCAAACCTAAGAAGTCTAATCACAAGAGAGGTTTTGGAGGCTTGGCTCTTAATAGAACTATTGCAAGGAGTTGTTTTTACACTTCTCCTTCAATGTCATCTATTCCCCTTTGGTGCTATTGAATGAAATCTGAATAGGTCACTTTAATTATCAAATGAACAGGTTTAAGAGGTTTCTAAACTTCACATGAAGTGATTGTGACATGGTTGTTAAAGGCATGCATTGTTAAGGTGGACCTTTCTGTTTTCTTATCCATGAAAAGCAGTACACTGCATCATTAAAGTTAAAGCATTCGATGTAGGATGAGGAGCATGTTCTTCTTCAGAGAAGAAGTAGGCTCCATGCTGGACCGGGTATGACAGCACCATTTGAGAAATGAGAGTCGAATTTACACTGCATGACGCCCTCATTGTGGAAAGAATTTCAACCCGGGGTCCATAAGAATAATTAAGAGTGAAATATTATAAACTACCCCATAAAAGAGCTATACTACCTGCCAGATTTTTAAACTTTGTGACCACTTGTCAGAAAGAGACAGGGGTGCCTTACGCCGATGGAGCTTGACGTATGTTTTGCAGTTCATTCTTGTCCAAACTTAAAAGTTGATGTAGGCTGCATTAGAATAGACTCAGCACTATTTATTTGCCTCTGCTGGTTATACTCTTAATCTCAGCTTTGGTGTGGTGTGAATGGGAGAAATGGTCCTGTTCTTTAAACTAATGTGTAGGTTTCCTGACCTCCTTTTCCCCCCCTGTGCGTAAATGAGCACCGCATGCTAAATTAGTGAGGCTGTTAATACATCTGCTGGAATTGGCCGACAGGGCTGCTGTAAAAATCACAGGGGGCAGCGCTTGTATAACACAGTGATTTACTGGTCTGTAGAACTCACGCTTTGTGTCGATTTGGCCAAGTGCTAGCCCTATTTTCCCTCCCCCTTCCCGTAGCTTAATAAATAGGTTTGCACGAAAGCCGAATTTGCAGAACGCATGATTGCTTTTGTCAGGCTCTGGTGTTTAGGTTGGATTGAGGGAAGCTGTAATCACTGCTGTCATAAATGAATGGAGCCTGCCCCTGCCCCATTAGTGCTTTATCAGAGGCGAGCTAATGAGCATCCTGCGCGCTTAGCCTGAGGTTAGGGTTCCCTCCTTCTGACTGATGGGGGCTTTGCTCTCTTTAAACTCACTTTAGCCTGGAAATCATCATTATCAGAGTCTAAAAAGGAGGTGTATTGTTTACTTGTAGCTACTAAATTCCTTTCATGAGTAAGAGTGTTCTCCACATAGCAAACAGCCTTATGCCTCCAGGCCTTGTTAAAGTGGAAAACCTTGTGTGTGTCCTCTCCAGGTAGCCCCGCAGAGACAGATTCATCATTTAACCTTCTATTTTTACTAAGTGGCTCTCTAGGAAAGGAGCCCAAGTAACCGCACTCAACATCAGAACAACATGTTCTATCTTTTGCCCTTGTAAATGAAGGAATTATTACACATTTTGTTGCAGGAGTCAAACTCTATTAAATTGTTAAAATTGGAAGTGTGCAGCCAAGACAAGTGCTTTAAAAAACAGAAAGAAAAAGAATTTTTTTTCTTTCTGCAGAGCTCTTAAAATCTGATTAAAGAGGTGGAAGGTCATGTGCTCAGCTTTCCGAAAATTAGATCCTGTTTAATGGTTGATAAAATCCTTGTTCTACATTAATAACATTAATTTGAGAGAGCATTGCCATGCACACAAGAAATGTTTTTGTAAACATAAGAAGAGTGTTATATAACCAGGAGAAAAGGGCTGTTTTACACGTTTCTTGCACGCAAAAATGCGTCAGGATTCTGAGAGCTTTGCCATTTGATGCATCAAAATGTGTACCTGGCTGTGAAAGCGATGCACACCATCAGAGAGATGGAAACTCTTAATTGATCTCTGACTTTCAGAACTTTTCGTTTACATGCAAAAAAAACCAAATGGTCCAATTTCCTGTCATTATTGACAAAACATTGATTATTGGATGGGATCATTTCTGCCTCTGCTTGCATGGTGAGCCTATAATTTTGGAGCTGAATCTAATTGTGGAGCTGCATTTGAATGGGAGACCTGTAGGCCTCCTGAGTGGAAAGTCTAAAGATTGCAAAAGCACAGCATTGGATTATCTTCAAGCAGCTGGTTTCAGGCAGACGTTGCGTTCAGTTACTCAGTAAAGAGCTTCTGCATATGCTGCAAGCATCTCCATTGCTTTTTGCTAAATAGCATATTATGTTGTGGGTTTGTGGCCGAAAGATTTTTTTTAGATAAGTGGAGACAGAGCTTTGGGTGGTACTGTCTAGAGTGCTCAATATGTCTGTAATACTAACACAAACCTTTAACTGCAACTGATCATTTCTGTGCAGACTGTAGGCCTGTCATGAGCATATATAAACTGTCAATGAATAATCATGTATCATGAATAATCTATTTTCTTTTTTCATTTTCTATTTTCGTCATAACATAATAGATGAAACTAAAAACTCACAATATGTGAAACTGGAAATTAGGTGAAATAATTACACAACAATACAAAATAAAGGTTTTTTTTTTTTTATGTTTCTTTGAATAGAATTTCAATCATTTCTGTAATGAAACGAATGTGGAGTGACAAATTTGACAAATTTGACCCAAATCAGACTTTGATCTGAAATCTATTAGACTGTTAGATACTAAATATGATTCATTATTTTTTTTACTTTGTGCTTTTCTATATGACTTTTCTTTTTTTCTGATGGTTAAACAAAATGATAAATTGTTGAGCTTGGAAAACAAATCTATATTATTCAGGCCTTGGCAAATTCTGGTATCCACTACATGCTTGTCACCAAATATTAAAGTTTTGTTATATCTCACTATTGCCTTGACATCTACTTGCGACTGTTTGCATTTATGTATTCAAAAGAGTCATAATTCCTTTGTGCATGGCCAACTTTTCAACATTTTCCAACTTTTCATCCCTTAGAATTAGAATTAAACGGGGTGATTTTGTTACTGTGCCTGTTACTGATATACAGTGCCTTGCAAAAGTATTCACCCCCCCTTGGCATTTTTCATGTTTTGTTGCCACTCAACCTGGAATTAAAATGGATTGTTTGAGAATTTGCACCATTTAATTTACAGAATATGCCTACAACTTTGAAGATGTGTTTTTTTTTTTGTGAAGCAAACAAATAGGACGAAATAACAAAACTTCAGTGTGCATAACTGTTCACCCCCATGTCAGTATTTTGTAAAGCCACCTTTTGCGGCAATTACAGCTACAAGTCGCTTTGGATAAATCTCTATGAGCTTGCCACATCTTGACACTGGGATTTTTGCCCATTCCTCAAGGCAAAAGTGCTCCAGCTCCTTCATATTGGATGGTTTTCACTTGTGAACAACAATCTTCAAGTCTGACCACAGATTCTCAATTGGATTGAGGTCTGGACGTTGACTAGGCCGTTCCTCGCCTCGGACAAGTTTCCCAGTCTCGTTGCTGAAAAATATCCACATAGCATGATGCTGCCACCACCATGTTTCACTGTGGTGATGGTGCTCTTGGGGTGATGGGATGTGTTGGGTTTGTGCCAGACATAGCATTTTCCTTGGTGGTTGAAAAGTTACATTTTAGACTCATCTGACCAGAGCAACTTCCTTCACAAAACATGCCTTCTTATTTTAGACACTAAGTAATGGCTTTTTTCTGGCCACTCTTCCATAAAGCCCAGCTCTGTGGAGTGTACGGCTTATTGTGGTCCTGTGGACAGATACTCCAGTCTCTGCTGTGGAACTCTACCCTCTTTCAGGTTTACCTTTGGTCTCTGTGCTGCCTCTCTGATTAATGCCCTCCTTGCCCGGTCTGTGAGTTTTGGTGGGTGGCCCTCTCTTGGCAGGTTTGTTGTGGTACCATGTTCTTTCCATTTGAAGATGATGGATTTGATGGTGCTCCAGGGGATCATCAAAGAGTTGGATATTTTTTTATACCCCATCCCTGACTTCTGAACAAGTTTGTCTCTGACTTGTTTGGAGAGCTCCTTGGTCTTCATGGTGTGATGCCTCTTGCTTAGTGGTGTTGCAGCCTCTGGGGCCTTTCAGAAAAGGTGTGTTTATACTGACAGATCATGTGACACTTAGATTGCATACAGGTGGACTTCATTTCAGCAATTATGTGAATTCTGAAGGTAATTGGTTGCACGAGGACTTTTTAGAGGCTTCATGGCAAAGGGGGTGAATACATATGCACCCCCAACTTAGACTATTTTGTGCAGATCCATCGCATAAAATAAGATTAAGAAACTTTTAGCTCCATAGCAGCTTTTGAGTCTTTGATGAGTAGTTTTTGTTGGTAACATAAAGCCTTAACGAAGAGAGCGGCAGTTTCAGGATTACACGGACTCATGTCATCAAACACGGTGCAAATGCTCTCCAGCACCATATGAGTGTTGACTCGGTTTCCAGGGAACACTAGGACTCACAACACCAGCTTCATAACAAACATCAGTCAGCACGGCGGCCTCCACCCGACAGTAGTGCTGTGTTCCTTTTCCTCTGGTTTTTGACTTGCTGGGGTTGAAGTGGCCTCAGAGGTGGGCAGAGTCACCTGTGCTCGTATCATATTCAAGGAGAAATCTTGCTGCTTCAATCTTATGTTGGATCACATAAGTAAAGTATATGGTGGAAATAGTATCAGCTCATAAAGCGGAGTTGCAAAAGAACTGAAATTTTAGCTGTTAGTGTTTATAGTCTTTTGGTCTAAAATAAATAACTCAAACTTATCAAAGCCAGAGTGAGCAGCTGTAAAGCGTCAGTAAAGGTGCTGCCGCCAACAGAGGTCAATGAAATTAAAACAGCTGCATTGAGCCAATAAGTGTCCAGTTATGGCAGAAGGGGAATTGAAGGAAAAGTTGATTATTTTTTGTATCGTTTGAAAAGTTCACACATTTGAAAGTGTACTTCAAGTGTGGCTGAAATATCATGTTTTGTGTAAAGCTCTGATGGTTAGGCTGGGTTTTGTTGAGTATCCCTAGTAATCATATTGTGGTCCTTTTTGGAAGGACTCACATGCAGGCTAGGTTGTATTTCTCTCTGACTCCAGGGCCTCTGAAAGCCTTTCTGATGGATGTTTGCATTGATGAAGTAGTTATGCACTTAAAATAAGTGACAGACACATACACACATGGAGTTTAGCTGCGAGTGGGTGCAGGGAGGAGGGCTGTACGAAGAGTGTCTCACCTTGGCCAGCTTGAGTGTTTATAAAGGCCATTATGTTCCTTCCAGCTTTCTCTCCCTGAGTGTTGAGACTTCTCCAGTTCAGGGCTTCAGCCCTCACAAGGCCTTGATTATTGCTGTCTGGGCTGCAGTTATGGTGTACAGAGTGCTGTTGTGTGTTCCTTGTCAGCTTTGTACGGTGCTGGGTTGCATCATGATGGCATTTAAAAATAACTCAGCACTCTTTCATTATAACCACAGATGATGAAAGTGATAAATGTTTTAAAAAGTTTTTTTAATGCAACCTTTCAAATCCAAAGTGAAATCTGATATGAAACATTTTATGATACTAAGTATGTATTTTTTTAAGTTGATGCTACATATCAAAGAAGAAAAAGTAAGACATTCACACGGTTGGTACAAATGAGAATACCTGAGAATACCTATAATAGCATAATGGGCTGGTGCTGTTTCTATATATTTGATGAGTTTGTTTACAGGTTTTTTGTGATTGGTTTTACACAGGTATTCTGAACTCCAGCCCTTGAAGTTCACTGTTTTGCACAGTTTGTAGTTCCTCTCCTTGAAAAAAAAAACATTAAACATGACCATATGATTTAAATCAGGTGTGCTTGAGCATGTGTTTCATCAAACTCTGCTGGACATCAGCTCTTCAGGACTCTAGTGTCCCAGTCACATGCCTGGAGTTGTTAAGTGTGATCAATGTACTGACAATACCCATGTTGCTATAAAATGTATGCTTGCATAATTTATTAATATAAAAATAACAAACTATTATTTTGCAGATTTCTATACAAACTCCATTCACATCTTGTCCAATAGAGATCTGACCCTTAAGGGAGGCTCCAAACCTCTACCAGTGTGCTGGCAGATTTTCTCACCTGATTCCAGTTGTTTAGTCAGCTGCTGTTAGTATTCAAACAGTTGATTAGGTGTGATTAAGCCCTGATATGAGGTTTTCATTAACGTGCCACAAGTGCTGTAAATTTGTTTTCATTTGTCCTTTTCAGGTGAAAAGGGGACAACTTCAAAGAACCGAGGACAATCAAATGGAAAAAGCAAAGGCCGGGACTCCAAAGAGGGCCCGAAAAAGGGTGGCAAAAGAAAAAAGGCCCAAAATCCAGCAACTACTGCCCCATCCATTACAACAAGCACCGTGACCTAGCCCTGCAGTTGCATGTTTTGGGGGACTAATGAACGAAAACAAACATGGTCCACCCCAAAGGCTGCTGAAAGTCAAACTGAAAGGAATAATGCTGCTGCGCATTCATAAAAATGCTCAAAGAGAACTGGAGGATTGCTGCAATAAATAATGAACTATGTACTGTATTAAGCTAGGCGAGGAGTAGGGAAAAGGCATTTTGTCTGTGCAGCTGGACGCACTTTGAAAGACTTTACTTCTGAAGGTTGCCCTTTTGTTAGCCCTTCTCTAATGAGTGTTTGGCGGGCGAAAAGATGTATACGTCCCGAGTTTGCATTTGATCAAAGACTTCTGTTCCACACCATGGAAGACCTTTCAAAAGAGGTCTTCCATCCTTCCATCATTTTCGACCATTTAAAAGCTGTTAACATCCTCATTGCTGTTTTCCTAATCTCACTTTAATTGGTTTTCATGCTCCAGTGTTGGCTCTGCTTACTTTTGTGACAGGTACCAAACAGATGGAGTCTGTTGGTGTGCATCTTGAATGAGCACACATGGGAAAAATGAACACTGTCAAGAGTTTAGTTTTTATGTCTATTTTATGATAAAACAAAAGTAAGTCACTGGAACTAATTTGTGTTCTGAGAGAGAGAGCAAGAGAGAGAGAAAAAAATTTATTTTGGACAAAATAATCTCTTTTGACAAAATGATTCCAAATGTATTTGAAAGAAAGAAGATGCTTAAAATTTGAAGAAACTTGAGCAATGGTTTGTTATACAGAGCTTTCCACTTTTAACCGCTTCAGCTGACCATGTATAACAAGAGGCTGATCAAACAAAGCACAGATAAACCAGAAGACGAATGTAAAATGTGTATTTCAGTTCAACGTGATGTGTGTTTAAGTGTTACTGTGTGTATGTCTGTTCTTCTGAGGTGAAAAGAGGGATTTGTGAATGTTCAGTATGGTCTGTGAAGAGATGAGCCCACTGGTATATGTTGTTGAGAGCATGTACCATTTGTTGATGTTAGATTACAGTATACATGCGTGTGACCAGCCCACCGAAAATGACAAAGACATGGGAACATTGTACCAGCACAGATACTTCACTAGCCTTTACATACCATACTACAGCAATTACCATACCATATGGCTGCCCAGTTATTATACATTTATTTTTTGCAGCAGGGAAAGATATATTTAGCACATACTCCATAATGCTCTGCAGTATGCACCAGTATCAGAGACGGCAATGCTCTATAACACAAATGATGCAACTTAACTTTCAGTGACCGTTTTAGTAGCATTTTATTGGTCTTTTCGCTTGACACAAAAAATAATTGCTTCCTCAGTAGTATTCACCATGGACGCTCATGATGTGAATTGTAACACTGAAATGGTCAACATCAGTTAATAATGATTCTGATTTCTTTATTAATACAATATACTTTATGTTATTGTATACCTTATTATTCAAAACACCTACATAAAAGAAAATGTACAATTTACTTTAAATAAAACCTTGGATGCAGAAAATGCTCTGAAGCATGTTTTGTGTAGCCTTGAACCTGAATTCTTCTGACTCTACTATATGTGACTATTGATTTGCAAGCTTTGCGTTGGTTTTATTATTATTAAACTCAATTTATTACCGCTTGTCGATATTAGACATTGAAGGATGTCATTAAAATTACTGGCCTTGTGGTTAAAAATCTGCATTGTTCAAACTGTACTTTCGAAATAAAACAGCCCTAGACACTGCTAAATTTAATGCAGGGTCCCCTTTCAAGTGGATTCTTGCTACGCCAGCTTTCTGACAGAAATGGTGCCCTTTGCTCCTTTTCAGGTCACTTATTTTCTTGAGGTTTGTGGCATTAATCATGTAAAGAGAAGCACTTTCCAGTGGAGAAAACAAATACTGCATAGAAATCAATGATATAAAGCAATTATTCAAAAAGTCCTGAATTGCTCTCACCTTTATCCCATTTATTCCATTTAGTTATACAGTTTTTTTCTTTTTTTTCAAAACAAGCCACTTGAATTGTTTCATGAGACTCAGTCTTTGGCATAAATGACATTCATGTGTTCATGCTTGAGGATTATATATTAGGTATTGAAACCTGAAACCTCACATTTAGACTAGTAACAAGTCGTCAGGAACTCTGGCTGAGTTGAACATGCTGCATGAGACAGGTCTCAGGATTTCACAGTAAGCTGTATAGTGAATGCCTAAAGTAAGAAATGTAAGCCAGGAATAACTTTTAACCCTTGCCCTATTAGATTAGGTTTATAGGGTATCCTTCTGCCTCAATTTTGCCATTATAACCATGAAAATTTAAATGAAGAGATTCTGACAAACTATTTTATGGAGTGGTACCAACAACTAGTAAACCAAAATTTTGGTAAATAGTCTTTGATAAGCAACTTATTACTTATTTGTAAAATAAAATAAATGTGTATGCAGGTGATATAGTTCATTCTTACATTAAGTTATTAAGCTCTGGAAATAGGTGCTTCCAGGCCATGATTCTAAACCACATCCATCTTGGGAGGTGGATGTGTGCGTGCTGTTCTAATACAACACAGTGACCGAGGGTCGAAATGCACAGCAATAGTTGGCGCCGGGGCAAGAGCTGTAAAAGTTGAGACAGAAATAAAAACTAATGATGTGTCATCGCCAGGGGGAGGGGTCTAGCAAGGCCTGCGCCCGCAACAGCCGTTTCTCATTACAGAGGGGAGGGCAGGACAACGGTAGAGAGTTCACTGTAAATTACGCTTCTATCCCCCTTCCTGACCATAAATTCTGCCGTTGACTCCGTGGGATGCAGTTTTCCCTCTCATTCACCCTATTCCTCTTTTTCTCACCCCACTCGCTGTCATTTTCACTTCTCGCCCTGTTCTTCTCACCTCCCTCTCTCACCCCTTTACTTCACCTTTCTCAGCTCTCCCTCCCCAGTGGTAGATTTGTTGATGGTATCTCTGTTTAGGTGTCCTGTCCTAGATGCTGGGAAACGTTGTAAGAAGTCTTTTCATTCCCTTTTCATCATGAAATTTTTTCAAGATCACACCAGCATCTGAAGCTGGACCAACTATCACTTTTTTATTTGACGCGATTGAGGTTGACATCATTTCTGTGCTGATTTCACCCCCTCTCCTAACCCCAACAGAATGTGCTCAGGTAAACGGTCTTTCTCCCACGGATGCTTTAGGATCTTTTCATATTTTTTAAAAGTCAAAGTTCATTCATTTCTTTCCCATCAGACATTACCAGTAATGTATGATTTTTACTGAATGACGTTCAGTATGTCACATTGGGACACAGAGGGTGGATATAAACTCCAGGAAGAAAAAAACAAAGTCAAAACCACAAAGTCAAAATCCATGAAAACAGGCAAAAAATAGGAGACAAGAGCAAGGGCGGTATAAAGAAAGAGCGAGAAAACTGAGACAAATGTCCAACAAGCCAGAGAGAAAACAAAAGACACAAACACACAGAACTGAAGCATTAAGCGTTACCATAATCATGAGCCCATGACCTTCCAATCCTGGGACCTAGTTCCTAAACACATGGCCGCCGCTGCCCCGTCATTGCTAATGGAAAGAAGCATCTGTTTCTTAATATAGCAAATAAAATAAAACATAGGTAGACTTTAATTATGTTTTTTTCATTATCACATATGTATCTTTCAACAAGAATGGAGTGATTTTTTTACTGCACAGAGATGGGAGTTAAGAAGGTACAAATGTTTAGTTACTCTGTTTAAGTGGATGTTACAGGTATTCTGTTTAAGTAGAGATTTTGAGTATATATTTCTTCAACGTACTTTTTTAAAACCCCCTACACCCGAATAAGTGTATGTTCTAATCCTTAAATTTTCAGAAAATACATTTTTAGAAAATCTTAGTTTTAGTTGTATTGTATTTTATTGCTCTTGTTTTAATGCATTTGAGGGAAATGATGCTTTTTGTTTCTTTTACATCATTGCACGCCTTCCTATATTCAAAATCCATTTCAGCCTAAACAGAAAAAAACATTACGTCAAGCAACAAAATCAAAGAAACAAAGAAGAGGGTAAAACAGTCACAGAAAAAGGTGTGTATAGCGTGCGATGTCTGTAATGAAAGTAATACTAGTGACATGGATGAAAGTGAAGCTGTGAAATGTTTATTCCTCCAAATGCAGCCTAAAAAGTAAGTCATGAAGTTTGAGGGTGGGCTAAAATGTCTTTTCAGTGCCAGGCTCACTGTAGGAGCACCTGTCAGCATCACTGCCTTTTCCTATTCAAGCTCATGTTTACATGGAGACCTCAGGAGCAGAGAAATCTTTTTTTTTGCTTAGCTGCTCAAGTCTATTGTTTTCATTCTTGCTCTCTCTTCACTAAGATGATGTTTTTCACATGCTTGATGCCACCAGTCTCCAGCACATCACGGCATTCCCCCATTTCCCAATTTTTCTCCTCCATTCAATTCATAAGTGAATCCAGCTCTCCTTGGATGAACTCAGGGATTCCCCCTGAGAGAAGCCTGCTCCTCGCTTTCCATCTTTCCCTCGCTGAAACACAACAGCCCTGCGCATGGCTCAAGATCTGAAGCAGGGGGGGAAAGGGGCCAAAATCAAAAAGGTTCAAAAGGGGTACCTCTGGAACTCTGTGTGATGGAGTGTAAAAGCAGGAGGATTTATACACTGGCAGCTTGTTTGTGTTGTCTACCATTAAGCTGTTCGTGCCAATGGAGGAGATGCTATCTTTGATCCACAGGCATCTTAAAAGAGAACTAAAGAAACCAACAATCTGTTCTGTTAAATTAGCTGAAACACTTGTCAATGGCAATGTGTTATTTACTAGTCTATTAATAGACAAAGAAGTCATTATAATGATTTTAGAAATTCAAGTCTATACAGCTGTGAAAGCATTTGTTCTCAGCAGTTATGATTTGTTCACATGCAGTTTATACTGTTCATTATATATAGCAAAAGGAAACACTCCAAGAAATTACTTGTACTTACTTGTAAAATAAGTAATTTTAAGTAATTTGAAGTGTAAGTAATTTTACATTTATTTATTTTGTGATTATTTATTTATATTAATATATTTATTTATTATTACGTATTAATTAATTAATAATAATTACAAGTAATTATTATTACTACTGTTATTATTATTATGGGGCAGTGGTGGCCTAGTGGTTAGGGAGTTGGCCCTGCATCAGAAGATTGTGGATTTGATTCCCTCACAAGTAGGTTGCCCTGAGGTACCCCTGAGTAAGGATCTGTCCCTGTCACTGCTCCCCGGGCGCTTTCAATAGCTGCCCACTGCTGCACGGTGTTTGTGTGCATGGGTTAAAAGCAGAGGTCCAATTTCGTTGTGGTTCACGCTTGCTGTGGTGTGACCTCGCAATGACAAGGGTTGTCACTTTCACTTTATTAATTTATTTATTAAGTGCTGAACTGAAACTGAACAAATGTAAGTGTGAAACAGATACAGGTTTACATTATTATATTATAATATTGTATTATATTATATTATAATAAAATTACATTTATAATATTTTGCATGCTACTTTGTAGATATTAATGCTGCAGCAGCAGCAGCAATAACAACACTACTTAAAATAATAGCACTTGCGGAAATTGCCCCTGGTGTCATTAGAAAAGAGATTTCTTGCAGAGAGTAAAAATTAGGTAGAAGGTGAAGAAGGCGAAGCTGTCATCTAAACCATTCTGTTCTTATTTCTGGACATGAAGTATTTATAAATAAAGTTTTTTAATAAGTTTTAGCTTTTTAGCTCTGGTTATGCTAATGAATACTTATATTAAATATGCATTGGATTATACACCCAAATGTGTTTTCCATAATAGTTTCACCTCATTGTATGGAATAAAGACTAAATCTTTATTTACCTGGTAATTAGATATGTGCTTTTTTCTGGTCAGACTACAGACTCTCTTTCTGTTTAGAGCCTAAAGCAGTTCCTTCAGCTAACCTGGCTTAATTTCTCTGCAAAGCAAATCTAGTCTCAATTTTTCAGGCAAGTGACAGCACAGAATGTGGTACTTCATCTGTAGACTTCTCCAGTCTGCTAAGCGAAGCATAAAAAGACTATGTCTTCAGTAGCCTTTAAATGTGAGAAGGTGAATCTAGTGGTAAAACGTGCACTTGGCTTTAGAAGAACGGGCATTCAGAGACTGAAGGCAGTTAGAGCAGTGAGCAAATACATTTATATGGTGCTCATCAAACAGCAGGTGTGAAAACAGGTCATGAGACTCATATGCGCATCTGATTGAACGCACTGGGCCTCTGTTGTGGAGCCAGTTGCTGGGCAGCTTGGCTCTGGCTGCACCTTTCCGAGAGCCAACAACCAGGCCAGTCCCGGCTGGGAGTCCCACGAAAATCTGCATCTAAAGAGGCACTTTTATAGTTTTATGCATGGTATCTTTGGGATTTGTTGGTAATGTTTTTCAGAATTGTTCTCAATATTCTTATTTCCTAGACCAGTTGGTTGCCCTGAGGTACCCTTGAGCAAGGTACTGTCTCCATCACTGCACCTTTGGCACACTTGAGGCCATACCACTCTGAGAGCACTCAATCTTGTTTGATCTCAGAAGCTAAGCAGGGTAGGGCCTGGTAAGTATTTGGATGGGAGAGCACCTTGGGAATACCTGGTGCTGTAAGCAGAGGGCAACAGTGGCCTAGTGGTTAGGGAGTTGGCCCCTAGACTGCATTGTGGGCTTGAAGCCATTACTAGTAGGTTGCCCTGAGGTACCCTTGAGCAAGGTACTGTCCCTATAACAGCTCCCTGAGAGCTTTCAATAGCTGGCCCTTGCTGCATGTGGGTAAAATGCAGAGGTGCAATTTTGTTGTGGTTCAACTGTATGTTGTACTTACAATGACAAGAATGGTCACTTCCATTTGACTACCATATGTGTTCACTCTATTGGACATATAAAATATGAAGTATAGAAATGATGAAAGCCTAAGAATTTTATTGCTCATTTCCTGTGTAACTGTCATTCTTTCAATCTCCAGATGTTTAGTGTCAGCAGGCTTTTCTCTTACCTTCCTTATCATTCATTAAAGAGCGCAATGCAAAATCTTGCATGGCACATCTGTCTAAAGGAGCAGTATATTGTGGTTCCCACTGTTACTCAAGCTTTTAATCCAGCCAGCACACAATGAAGTTAAATATCTCTCCTCTCTTTGGGTTTATTGTTTATAAGGTTTCCTAACTGGAAGCACCTTTACAATTATTGCTACTTTCTTGCGTTAAATCTTCTTTAAAAAAAAGGGCAACATCTTCTATGTGTGTGTGTGTGTGTGTGTGTGTGTGTGTGTGTATCTGTCATTGTGAACACTTTTTATACCTCCAGGAAGCAGTGTTGAAGTTCGGTTCCTTTCCTATTTAATTCACCACCACTATACCGGCACTGATGGTGCCATTTGTTCACTTTTCATTTCCTGTGAATGTGCTGGACAAATGGAAAGCTGCCACCTGCTGTGCTGAACTGGAATGGCTTTTTATTTGTACACAACTTCATTGAAAAAAAGAAGAAAATGTCACATAAACTATAGAATGTATATTCTTTTGTCAATTATCACATTTATTCTATTTTTATTATTACATTTTAAAGATTTTAATGGGTATGGAAACCAGTCCAGCTTGCCATAACACAGCAGTTTTCTGTATTTCTACAGAAACTAAGTTTATATCTTAAAACCATTATATTCAAACAAGATTACACGCCTTTAATTTTTGGATTTCTGTGCTCATTAGCTAATATCTCTATATAATCAGCTGTAACTTTAAACTTGATCTGTTATATGAAGTTTTTATGTTATAATAACATGTTATTTTTGCTCCTTGGGCTGAAAAAAACAGCTCTGCCTTTTTGACTCCAGCAAATGTGTGTTCTGACAGTTCTTCTTTTTTAATCAGAGCCAGCGTGAACTTTTTCAGCAATTTGTGCATCTGTAGCTCTTCCGCACATCACTGAGCCTGGGCTCCTGTGACCCTGTTGTCAGCTCACTGGTAGTCCTTTCTTGGAACACATTTGTATAATACTAACCATTGCATTACTGGGAACACCCCACCAGTGGTATTACACTGGAGACCCAATCTGACCCAATCATCTAGCCATCACAGTTTGGTCAAAGTTTTGGTTGCTTAGATCTCCACCATTTATCCTAATTTCAACACATCAACTCCAAGAACTGAGAGTTTTCTTGCTGCCTAATATATTCCAGGTACCTTAGTAATGAAAGAAACTGGTTTTAATGTTGTGACTATCAGAAATATTAACTTTTATGCAATACCGCCACTTAGTGGATTTTGACATTTGCATTTCTAAGCTTCTTCAAGTTTTGATTGTGTGAAAAAAATCCTATAGGTCTACAGTCACCTTTAGAAGAGTAAACCTTTTTAGGGTGTCCATTGGATAAAGAGGACCCAGAGTAAGCACAGCAAATGCTAATAATTTTCTTTGCTCATTTCCCCATGTGTGAGCAATGTTCTCTGTGCACTCTTTTGTTGAATAACTTACACCTCCTAGTAAGAGGGGTGACTGGAAACAAATGCTGGTAATTGCCTTTCAACCATCAGTGGATTTTTTAAGACAGCAGCGAGGTGGTTTGTATTTTTACAACTGATCCACTTCATTGTAATTGTTCTCTCTCTGTATTTTTCTGAAGACGTGTGTATTTTTGGGTCAGCTTTAAGTAACAGGTGACAGTAAAATGCTTCCCTTAGCAAATTAGACAGATGCTTAGGCAGCACTGCAAGCTGGAAGTGACCCTTTACAATGTTTTAAACATGTATGAGTGTCACTAAATGCATTTTTTCTCCCTCAGTTTTAAAAACTCAGATTCTTTTAACGTTTTTTAAATTTCTAATTTTTTCATGGCGATTCTTGGACCTTACTGTTGGAATAGTTGAATAATAGTGGAATAATATGGCTCATCATCAGGGCATGACAGTGTGTACTTTTTTAATTTGTTACTATAAATTGTACAATTTGTACCCGTATGCTTGTACACTCTAGTTACTCTGATGAGTCACTTGAAATCACAAAAGATTTTCTAGGAACTGGATGTTCCACTATGGTATAAATTAAATCTTACAAGCTGAAGGCCAGGCACTCTTAGTCATTCATCAGCATGTAAAAGGGAGTCGCATTCTGGAGCACACTTTATGATGTCCAGTTCTTGTCTTGATGATCTACTGCCCTGCAGAGTTTAGTTCCAATACACCTGCTCTTAGTTTTCAGATGTTCCTCCCAAGGGCCAAATTTGCTACTTCCAGACAACTTGGTTACAGCATCAACGTAGAGGGATGTGAGGTGTTCCAGCTCAGCAGTGATTAGTACCCACTAATGGTCAGTAAGGAACCAACGATAAACTGGCATCTATGGCTTAGGGTGGTGGTGGTCTATTGGTAGGGTACTTGCCTACAGACCTATGGCTCAAGAGGTCCCAGGTTCAAATCCCACCTCTGGCACACCACTGGGTCCCTGAGCAAGACCCTTAAATGCTGTAAATGTAAAAAGTTTTAATATCTGGTTGACAAAAGGACTACTACAGCTGAACCTGTACCCTGCGGTCTATAGGGCAGCGTAAGAACACACAAGTACGAGTGCTCATACTGACTATTGTAAGCTGTCAGATGTGCCTGTTGTAACTATGTGAGTGTTGGAGTGTCAGCTTTATTTTAAGGTAAAAGGCTGGATACATAATGGCTGGGTTTGTTTGTGCTATTCATCTGAGCAAACTATGGCACCAGGGAGGGAAGCAAGCCAGTAGAGGGAGTGTGATGGTCTGCGCATTGTTTTGCTGGGTCTGGGCAATCGATTTATCATATCCCACATAAATAAACATTGTTTCACATAAGGTTCACCTCTAAGTGGCAAATGTATTCTCCAAAATCAGTGGCCTTTGATTTCATGTGCCCTGCACCACAGCATTCAGTGCTATGAACTCAGTTAAGTGATGGATGTTGCCTCCATCACTATGAACTGAAACTAAACGCAGTAATGAAACAGGAATGTAGTTTAAGGAGCTTAAATAGTTAAGGGTGAATGCCTAAATCGCAGATCTGTTTAGGCGGTTCAAAAAGCTCTTCTTCTTTCTTTTTCTTTCGGCTGCTCCCGTTTAGGGGTCGCCACAGCGGATCAACTGTCTCCATTTCTTCCTGTCTTTTGCATCTTCCTGCTTCAACCCGACCGCCTGCATGTCCTCTCTCACCACATCCATAAACCTCCTCTTTGGTCTTCCTCTTCTCCTCTTTCCTGGCAGCTCCATCCTCAACATCCTCCTTCCAATATAATCATCGTCTCTCCTCTGCACATGGCCAAACCAACGCAACCTTGCTTCTCTAACCTTGTCTCCAAGACGTCTAACCTGAGCTGTCCCTCTAATATACTCATTTCTAATCCTGTCCAACCTCGTCACACCCAACGAAAATCTCAGCATCTTTAACTCTGACACCTCCAGCTCCGCCTCCTGCCTTTTCGTCAGTGCCACCGTCTCCAACCCATACAACATAGCTGGTCTCACTACTGTCCTGTAAACCTTCCCTTTTACTCTAGCTGGTACGCGTCTGTCACAAATCACTCCAGCCACTCTTCTCCACCCATTCCAACCAGCCTGCACTCTCTTCTTCACCTCTCTTCCACATTCGCCGTTACACTGAACTGTTGATCCCAAGTATTTAAACTCCTCCACCTTTGTTACCTCCACTCCCTGCATCCTAACCACTCCACTTTCCTCCCTTTCATTCACACTCATGTATTCTGTCTTTGCCCTACTCACTTTCATTCCTCTCCTCTCCAGAGCATATCTCCATCTCTCCAGGTTCTCCTCAAGCTGCTCCCTACTCTCACTACAGATCACAATATCATCAGCAAACATCATCGTCCACGGAGACTCCTGTCTAACCTCGTCCGTCAACCTGTCCATCACTACTGCAAACAAGAACGGGCTCAGTGCTGATCCTTGATGTAATCCAACCTCTACTTTAAATGCATCCGTCACTCCCACTGCAGATCTCACCACTGTTACACTGCCCTCATACATATCCTGAACTACTCTCACATACTTCTCTGTAACACCAGACTTCCTCATACAAAACCACAACTCCTCTCTAGGCACCCTGTCATATGCTTTCTCCAAATCCACAAAGGCACAATGCAGCTCCTTCTGACCTTCTCTGTACTTCTCCATCAACACCCTCAGAGCAAACATTGCATCTGTGGTGCACTTTCTCGGCATAAAACCATACTGCTGTTCACTGATCCTCACCTCTTTTCTTAACCGAGCTTCCACTACTCTTTCCCATAACTTCATGGTGTGGCTGATCAACTTTATCCCTCTATAGTTACTACAGCTCTGTGCATCACCCTTATTCTTGAAGATCGGTACCAGTACACTTTGTCTCCACTCCTCAGGCATCTTCTCACTTGCCAAGATTGTGTTAAACAATCTGGTCAGAAACTCAACTGCCATCTCCCCTAAACATCTCCATGCTTCCACTGGTATGTCATCCGGTCCAACAGCCTTTCCATTCTTCATCCTCTTCATCGCTGCCCTTACTTCCATCTTGTTTATTTGCTGCACTTCCTGGTTAACTTTTCTCACATCATCCAGTCTTCTCTCTCTCACATTTTCTTCATTCATCAGCTCCTCAAAGTATTCCTTCCATCTGCTCAACACGCTCTGTTCACCTGTGAGTACGTTACCATTTCTATCTTTAATCGTCCTGACCTGTAGCACATCTTTCCCAGATCTGTCTCTCTGTCTAGCCAATCGGTAAAGGTCCTTTTCTCCCTCTTTACTGTCCAACCTCTCATACAATTCAGCAAACACCTTATCTTTGGCCTTCACCACTGCTTTCTTCGCCCTGCGGTTCATCTCCTTGTACATCTGTCTACTTCCTTCATCTCTCTGTATGTCCCATGTCTTCTTTGCCTCTCTCTTCTTTTGAATACACTCCTGGACTTCTTGGTTCCACCACCAGGTTTCCTTATCCTCTTTCTTCCTTCCCGGGATGTCACTAGAAGTACATTTCTAGCCGTCTGCTGATCACTTCTGCAGTAGTTTCCCAGCAATCCGGAGCTCTTGACACATCCAGTGCCATTAACTCCTGCCTGAATTCCACCCTTTAGTCCTCCTCTTCTTTTCCACCACTTGATCCTCGTCTGCCCTCCTTTCTCCTCTTCTTGACACTCCAAGGTCATCCACAGACCACCATCCTATGCTGTTTGGCTACACTCTCCCCTGTCACTACTTTGCAGTCTCTGATCTCTTTCAAACTGACCCTCCTGCAAAGAATATAATCCCACCTGTAGGCATCTTCTCCACTTTATCACGTCACCCTGTGCTCCTCCCTCTTCTTAAAATAAGTATTAACTACAGCCATTTCCATCCTTTTTGCAAAATCAACAACCATCTGACCTTCAGCATTTCTCTCTCTGACACCATACACCATATCCTCCTCATCACCTGTTCCCTTCCTGTACCAATCATTAAATCTGCACCAATCACCACTCTCTCCCTGGGTACCTCTCTATCCTTTCATCTAACTCACTCCCAAATTTTTCCTTCACTTTCATCTTACAATCAACTTTGTAGACATAAGCACTAACAACATTCATTATCACACCTTCAACTTCGGCTTCAGACTCATCACCCTCCCTGACACCTCTTTGCTTCCAAACACTCTCCACATACTCTTCCTTCAGGTTCAACACCTACTCATTCCTCCTTCTATCCACACCATGTAGTAGAACAGTTTAAACCCCGCCAATGCACCTGGCCTTTGCCTTCCATCTAGTCTCTTGCACACCAAAATGTCAACCTTCCTTCTCTCCATCATATCTGAAAGCTAATTTCTACCTTTACCAGTCATGCCAACATTCAAAGTCCCTACCCTCACTTCCCTCTCCTCTCCTTCTTTCCTCTCCTTCCTCCCTCTGGACATACTTCCTCCTCACGCTTCTTCTTCTTTGGCCAACAGTAGTCCAATTTCCACCAGCACCTGTAGGCTACCCAGCACTGATGGCGATGGGTTGTTAACCAGACTCGACGATCCGGTGTGAATTCTGTATCAAATTGTCCGCCATATTGATTTAACCAAGTTTTACACGGATACCCTTCTGGCGTAACCCTCCCCATTTACCGGGCTTGGGACCATTGCGAAGAAATACACTGGCTTGTGCATCCCTAGTGGCTGGGTTGGCGGTTCAAAAAGCAAAAAAGCAAAAAGCACTCATGATATATTGTTGTGAACCAGAAGTGTTCATGGCTCAGATGGTATTCCTCAGTTTCCTTACTCGCTGTTTTTTTTCTAAACAAATGTTCACAAATACACTTCATGTTAGACTGCTTCTGAGGTTCGTCAATTTTCACAGATATCTGAAATATATACAAGAAAATAAGAGTGGCATCATTTAGTAACTGTATTTCAGCCTTAATCATCCTCTCAGCTGGATGTCAGTTATTCATTCGTGTTCAGTGCTGTGAACAGAGGAAAGTGGATCACTCAGAGTTAAACCTAATAATAACCATCTCTGTCCACCTTGGAAGCCAAATTTGAACAAAATGAACAATTATAGGAATTATGAGAGCTTCATCTCAGCTTGGGAACTGTATGCAAATGTGTCATATCACAGTCCTGCCTTTTGATTTGATCATTTACTTGAATTTAGTCTTTCAGTTCTATAGCACTCTGCGTTTCCTTTTAAGGAGCTACAATTTGCCGCTGTTCTGTGGTGAAATGGAAAATCCTTTTGTTTTACTCATATGTTGTAATAAGGGTTTTGTCCACATTATGGCGCTGTAGGACGTGGGTTACTTTAACCACAGTGCGCTGTTGTCTTGAACAGAGTAGTAAGATAAAGAGATTTTATAGGTTTAATAGGTTTAATTGGTTTAATCAGATAGATGTGTTTAATATGTTATCTTGCTTGTTACACATTTTAAAGGAATCGCTGTCTCTCGAGGATGTCAGATTGTAAAGTTAAATCATTTTAAATGGCAGGTCACTAAAAAGGCACTCAGAGTTTTGCTTCTTCCAGCCTTAACTCTGTCCTCCCTTATGGTCTGATTGATCCTAAAGTTAGACTAATGTTCAGGGGTTCACTTAACATCTTAGAAATGACTAAAGAAAGGAAACGCTAAGTTTGTTGCTGGGGCAGCGGTGGCCTGGTGGTTAGGGTGTTGGCCGGAGGATGGGGGTTTGAACCCCTTCCCAATAGGTTGCCTGAGGTACCCTTGAGCAAGGTGCTGTCCCGTTCACGCTCCTCCCCTGCGATGGGCTGGTGACCTGTCAGGGTGTGTCCCTGTCCATGTCCACTGTGTGTGCTGGGTTGGACTCCAGCATATTCCCCAGCGACCCTGTTGGGGATAAGTGGCAGAGGATGGATGGATGAATGGATGGATGGATGGATGGATGGATGGATGGATGGATGGATAGTTTTGTTCCCAGCCCTCATGTCCATTCCAGACACTGCCCAGTGCAACTTCCCTTATGCCCGTTTGGAATGTGTAGCAGGTAGAACGAGAACGTTCTTGACACATACAGAAAAAAGGGCCTTGGTAAAGAAGCATGTGTGAAAAAAGGACATTCATTCTGGATGAAATAACAGCAACAGCGCACTTTCTTTTTTGTGTTAAAGGTTTGCTAATGACCCTGACATGAATCTCTTTTCAACAAACCTGACTTTATAAACAATGACATTGCCTGGACAAGCTGAAATATAACTATACACGATTTCATCGCCAATAAGGACAAGTTCTGCAGCATAACATTTCTATACAACATCCAAATGATGATTGAAAAGAATGTGCGCTAACAAATAATTACTGAATTCAGTTTAGTGTGTGCAGATAGTTAGTAATCAGATTTGTCTACACCAGGGACACCTTGTCTGTCATCTTGAACAAAATATTGAAATTTCCTTGAAACCATTTCTGTCTAGACATGCGGATAGCTGTAACTGTGCAGGAACGGAGCCTTCACCTTGATTGTGATAAATGTTATTTGGTTCCAAGAAATACCAGAGATATTTTCAAAAGAAAAGAAAGAGAAAGAAAGAGAAAAGAAAGAAAGAAAAGAAAGCAGATGTCTCCAACTTTTTGCAGCTGTGCTTGCTTGAATTGTGGATCACCACAAGATTTTTAATCCTAAGTAGATCTAAATCTGCAGGAACAACATAGCTTATGTTATTATGAAGAACAACCAAAGAAAAGGTATTTAAAATACACAGCAAAAGAATGCTTTGCACAGTGCATGTGTGAGCAGTTAGCCAGGCGCTTTTAATTCGATTAGTGGCCACAGCGGTCTGTTGGTCTGTGAGTAATTTCAAAACATTCATTGTAGCATGGGGCGATTTTAATGGTTCCTTTTTCTTCATGTGCTTCACATTTACATTCTTCTGGTTGGTTTCACTGAGTTAAGCACACTTATTTTCTTTCTTGCTTTTAATGGAAATCCTCTTTAAAACTGCAAATAGTTTGATTTTGAACATCTTTCTGAAATTATGGCATGTAAACATTAAGAGGAACTATCAGTCCTGGAAAAAACACGCATCATGTGTTGATGTCAGAAAATCAGGCTTTTGGAAGATTAATTCTGGTTCACAGACTCCACTCCAGTTCTTCTGAATGGTTCTCCATCACTCCAGACAAAGTAATCCAGCCCAACGCTAAGGAGGTCTGTCCCTCCCTTTCCACCCAAGAGCCTTGCAGAGAAATGTGTGATTCAATAATTAACATCATGGCATGGTGGCGCTGTATTTTGCACAGCCAGCCTGGGTCCTTTCCATGTCTGAGTTTCTGCCGAGTCTTCTCCCACAGACCAAAGACATGCACGTAATGATCGGAGATGCTAAATTGTCCCATAGGTGTGAGTGTATGTGTGTCTGCTCTGAGATGAATTGGTGAAGTGGAAGTGAATATTTGCCAGTGTGAAACACACCAAAATGCTATCCCCCTGCTTTTATCCATGTGCAGCAGGGGCAGCTACACTCAGCAGCCCAGGGTGCGGTGATTGGGAGCTGATTCCTTGCTCATGGAATTTTACTCAAGGGCAACCTGCTGGTCTGGGTTTCAAACCCATGACCTTCAGACACTGGGGCCTAGTCCCTAACCACATTACTGCCACTGCCCCATGGTGACCTGTGAATGCTGGTAAGTCTTCAGCAACTTTTGGGATCCTGGTTGAAATAAAATATTGGTTGGATGGCTGGACATGGCATGTCTGTAGGGCTTTAAGCCATTTTATTGGGCATGAATTGCAGGACTGCTATTCCAACAGAAACAGACATCTGCTTTCAATCTAAAGGAAAGACTTCAGTAAACAGAAACTGTTTTAAAAGCACAGGTTCCTTCGGCTAAAGGAGAAGCAGAAGAGCAATGGTTCTTCAGGTAGCTGAGTATGTCAAAGTAGAATGTAAACAGAATGTGTCAGCAAAAAAACTGTTTATTCACAGCTACATAGAGAAGGGTATTATAGTAGGGTTGCTGTCCATAAACCCCTCATTACTACGATTTATACACATTTAAGGGCTCAGTGGTGAGAAAACCACAGACACTGTTCTACAGAGCTGTGGAAAAAGGGGAAATGGTCGTATGTGTCATCTTTCAACAAATTGTTCATGAGAGGGCAAAAGCAAGCATTCATTTGAACAGTACCGGCCTGAATGCTTGACCTCTACAGTAGGGGGCCATGGCAGCTCTGTTACATTATGGGGCATTTTTCTGGTATGACATGGATCCAGTTTTCCCCACAGAGGAAAACTCACTCAGTTCCAAAACAGTTATTTTAATTTATACCCTTTATCTAGTGATGAAACATTTTTATCCTTATGAGATTGCACATTTCCAGTATGACCACAGGACATGTCGGGGTCATTTAAGGTTCGCTGAGTAGAAACTCTCAGACGTCTTTGTTTTGCTTCATCTTTGCTATGTCAAGCCAGCTTTTTGATCTGATGCTTGATTTAATATGAATGAATTCTACCGACACACAGTGAGAAATACAGGCATGGAAAAAGTACATAAAGCAATTAAATGTAAAAAATGGCAGTGCTTGTCATGAATTGGGTTAATGATGAGTGCAGTCAAGTGCTACTTAAACCCCAAAAATGACCACATACATCCATGATCTTGCTCAAATAAAGTTTAATTTTATTTAAGGTGGGAAATTCAACAGGCCCATCATGTCGCTATAACATTATTTTCATAGGAATTTGAGACTTTATGCTAGTTTGGTGAGTCTGATTCAGTTCAGCACAAATGTAGGAGTTGAACCTCGGCTAAAGCTATGCAACCCTCATTTTGTTAATCACCCAAAAGAGATCACACAGAAAGCTTAAGATATTTGTTCAGAATGTTTAAGATACTTCACTAATACACTGTTTTAAGTTGGGTTGTATAAGGCTGTCACAGTAATTCCAGCAATCAGTTTAACCGATTATAATCTATGTTCTCAATTAATGATGTGAACTCCCAATGATTTATGATGTGTGATGTGTTTATTTTTAAGTACAAGTAATTACTAAATCTAAATAAACTTTCTTGTACTCACTTTGAAAGGAGAAACCACACCAGCACAATGTTGCAAACGTTCCAGAATGTAATATGTATGAACTTAAAGTAAAAAGGTAAAGTAAGTTCAGGTTTATTTGATTACCAATTTAACTGACAGAACAGCAGAATAGTGCATGGTGTTGAGAGAGAGAGAGAGAGAGAGAGAGAGAGAGAGAGAGAGAGAGAGAGAGAGAGAGAGAGAGAGATGGATATGGTGAGAGCAAGGCCAAACCACAGTCACTGGTTCCAAACCTTCACCATCAAACATAAAGCCCGTGGGTGACGCTGTAAGATTTAGACAGAGAACTTTGTATGAAACTACTGACATCTTTTTATCTCACATTTCATTCCCAACCATCACAGAAGTGTCGACAGTAGTCAAGAGTGATGAGTGTTTTAAAAATCCATGCTGAGCCAAAAACATTTGGATTAATTTTGCTGTACAAAACCTCACTGACATTCTCTCTTGCTAGAAGATCAGATATGTACGCCGCTCACTTGGACCCGAATCATTTTGAAACAGTGTTTGCAGTCTAAGCCGAGGACAGTCTTTAGCACGATATTAAAAAACGTATTGCCAGTTGTGTTGAGATGAATTTGTATACTGCTATCAACTTACGCATTCAACCTCATGTCTCCACAACAAGCATAACTGTGGCAAAAACTGAGCCGGAGCACTATGTCAAGTGGACACCCAGGCTAAAGCGAATGCTGACAAGGGCCAGAGGAAAGCTTCACTGGGATTATGAGGAAAACTCTTGGAATGTGCTGCCTGCTTTTATGCTCCTCCACCACTCCACGTCTGGTGCCACGTTTCACAGAGCAACAGCGAAAGGTCAACTTTTTTCTCCTTTTCTAACCACTCCACCACTTCTTTTGTCTTTCTTCTTCTGTCTTATTTGAAAGGCACCACACATGGTATTTTGTTCTCAAAGAAAAATTAAGATGAAGATTTCTGAATATTTGTGCTCTTATCACTGCAGCTTTGCTTGAGGTACTTGTATTTGTTTGACACGATGACAGCGGATGCCTAGCAGGCTGTCATCTGAAGCTTTTTCAGCGAGTAAGCTTTCAGAATTAATATACTTTGATGCTAGATTTTGGGAAGTTTGGAGAGACATCAGCTACAATTTCCAAACGGGAAATCTTTGGGGCTTCAGAAATGGAAAAGAAGCTTCAGTGTCAGTACCAGACTATAGTATATATTTATCATATCTATAGTCATTTAGTGTAAACCTCTGTGATGTAGCTCTAAGCTATTCTACATATCTGGTTCCTATCACCACAGCTATTTCTGCAAAGTGCGTAGTTTTGCATAGCGTTTTTCCATTTTACACTGAATTTTGATTACCATTAAACACTGAAGTGTAAAGCAAAAGCTTATTTTAAATGCCTTATATTTGGAAAGTAAGGCACGCGAGTTCTGCGAAAGAGGTCTAAAGCCAAATAGAAGTGTCATTAGGGAAGTGCTTTCATGATGATATGACATGCATGTCTGGAGACAGTACTCATGTTGCAATTGCACCTGGGTGCTATGATCATATTAACAACATGCTTAAAAACCCTGACACAGTGCTAAAACACGGTCCATACTGACTAATCATTGGAGGGTTTGTCTAGACATCCGCCCATGAGAGTTTGTCACCCAATAACCAGCAGCTGTTTGGAGTGTGATATGATATCTGCTATGACATCACCCCTTGGGATGAGTTCCTGTTCCTTACTGTTGGGACAAGTACAGGGCGAGAACTACTTCAGAAGATCAACAACTCTTATCGACATGCCTGTTGAAACTATGTGACTGTTGCAAATCTGCATCAACTCATTTGCCCTTATTACATTATGTTCCCATGGTGAATTACACTTTTTACACTCTTTAACAAAGAGATCAAAGAGACATTCACACTCTAAACAGGCCCATGATCTCTCCACTTTACACTCTGAGGAACAAAAATCTGGGAAGCATTCCTCAGAATGTCTCTTAAACTAATCTGTGAATTAGGTGAAATGTTTAATAAGATCTGAAGTGTGGGTGTCTGAAGTTCATGCGCTGACAAACAGATCATTGCATTTAGTGAGGCTTGTGATATTGTGTTACTGTGTGCTTTTGTGTTGTGTTCTGTAATGGAGGGTGTCACCTTGCTCTAAGTGGTGTGACAGGCATTCGCGCTTGGCCTTGTTTCATTAGCCTGAACAATTCAGAAAACAAATGGAACAAAATACATCAAATGAACACTGGGGTGAACACTAGCTTAACGAATCAACATTGTCATAGAAAACAACATCTCTGGATTTTTACTTTCAGTTTTTCTACCACATTTGAACAGAACAGATGTGCTTTATGTTATGTGAAGCTTTCGATATGAAGAGAGCAGTAAAAGTGCTCTAAAATGTATGATGTAAATGGTTTAAGCCTTTTATTGTACATTAATTTTTTTTAAACCATGTTTTTGGGTAGACAGCGACTGTATGTATAACGGGATGACATGTAGAATCTCACTCTGTTGACTTACTCTAATGCTGGGCTTATCAGCATGAAAGTGAAAGTGACTACCCTTGTCATTGTGAAACGCAGCACAGCACAATACATCCATCCATCCATCCATCCATCCATTATCTGCCGCTTGTCCCAAACGGGGTCGCGGGGGAGTGCCGGTGTCCAACCCAGCGCACACAGGGCGAGGACGGGGGACGCACCCTGGACAGGTCGCCAGCCCATCGCAGGGAGGAGCGGGACGGGGACGGCACCTTGCTCAAGGGTACCTCAGGGCAACCCATTGGGAAGGGGTTCAAACCCCCGATCCTCCAATCATGTGGCCAACACCCTAACCACTAGGCCACCGCTGCCCCCAGCACAATACAACGAAATTCAATCACTGCGTTTCACCCATACACACACGTGCAGCATCCGGGGAGCAGTGATGGGGACGGTACCTTGCTCAAGGGTAATTCAGTGCACTGGTGAGGGAACCCACAATCTTCCAACCCTGGGGCAACTCCATAACCACCAGACCACCGCTGCCCCAGTGCTAGATTAGAAAGGATATAAAGCATCTGCTTCAACTGTTAGTTTGTTTATTAGTCTGTACCAGAGGTTGGATTTTTGTAATATTTCTCCCTCATTCAGTTTAATTATTCACATGAGAGAGTTTTGATTTTTAGGAAGTTTGGGGGGAATTCTAATTTACTCCATTAGTGTCAACCCTGATCTACCCTAATCTAACTTTCGCTAGCTTTCCATAGTATGAAATCCAGACTGATGCCTCTGGGTTCTATTTGCTGCTTGTTTAATAAACAGAAAACATAATAATGTGTCAGTTAAAATGAGCTGAAATGACTGAAACAAAAATGGAACTAAAATTCTTCACTAACCTACGAGGCAGATTTCTGAATACCTGCAGTGAATCTGGTTTAAAGGCTCACTTGCTTTAACTAAAAGTAACAATTTGTGCAGATTCATCAATGACGATGGACAAGAAATGATTAAGCAGCTGCTGTATTTGCAAGCTCAGCCCATACATCTCTGATGTACAGTTTTATTTGCGCTGATGCAAATGTTAATTTTTCTCCTTATCATTTTGTCAGTAGCTTCTCCCAGACACTTACATTTGCTTTTACACTCGCTGTGTTAAAGTCCCTTCTCATCGTGGATGGGTGAAAAGAAACACCTGTGGGTCTTCAGGTCTGAAGCAAGAGCAGAGCTTGATTTTCTGCAATCTCTTAAAGATAAAAATTTGAAGGATTGCTTAACTGATATCAGACCGGTGGCAGTTTTGATGATCAGCTGGGTTTTGCACAGGTGTTAAGAGTTCCATTTGAACTCAGTTTTGTTTGACATAGTTTAACACAGTGATAAACCCGTTTAATGCTTTTTTTTCTTCATCTGACTTGACTGGGTAGCGGTGGCCTAGTGGTTAGGGACATGGGCTTACTAGTAGATTGCCCTAGCGTACCCTTTAGCAAGGTACTGTCCCCATAACTGCTCCCTGGGTGCTTTCATAGATGCCCCCTGCTGCACAATGTGTGTTTGTGTACATGGGTTTGGTGGAAAGAACACCTGGAACCGTATATTTGTAAACACTATGGACAGTCTGGTCCTTCTTTGTCTTCACTGTTTTCTTGCTAGTAAAACATCTTTCGAGTCATGAAGCAAGTGTATCTAGTTAGGCTGCAGAGACTGCTTCATTATTGCTCATCTTTTGAAGCCTTTCCTATGAGCTTTAACATAGTTACATTCTCATTAGCCTGGATTCCGAGGATTCTGGCTTGAATAAAGCCTCGTTGTGTTTCGCTGGTCAGAAAAAAGTCTTAGAACTTAACTCACTTCACTGTGTCACAGAAATGTATTGCATGGCCTGGACAAAGAAATAGCACACTCATAAATTTGGAGAAAAAAAATGACAAAGGAATAAACCTTAGAACCAAATATAAGATTTTCTCAGCAGTGTTAGAGAACCTATGAATCTTTGATGACAAGTCTATGATCAAAAGCTTATAATGCTTAATAATTATGTCCTGTTAAAGTTTCTATTTAGCCTTTTACTACTGATAGGCATGGTAATGGCAAATGTAAAATTTGTGTTTTAAATGGTCTTGTATGCATTTATAGAGAAGTACTTTAAATGTTTCATGCAGGTTGTAGTGCATGACAGAACCATCTTTTAAAGGTATTAACATTGCAACTAATGACATGACAGAGCATTAATATCAAAAAAAGGACTAATGCATCACTTGAAGAATGTGTGTTGTAACTTCACTCAGACACCACGACTGAAATGACTTGACTCGGATGTCCACAAAGGCTGGTGTGGCAGAAGGTTTTCAGTAAAATTAAGCAGAATCTCACCTGATTCTACTTACAGATAGACGACAGTTTGATGACTGATAGAATGAAAACCAGCAGCCACTCCAGCACTTTACTTGGAAAACTGGTGATCCCTGGATGAGAGCTTATCAGTGGGTGCCTACTAATTCTTCCTTGGTCGATCTGATGTTCTCCAAAAGAAGTAAGGTGAAGTGAAAGTGACTATTTGTCATTGTGAGCACACAGTGAACAGAACAGCCTCTTAAAGAACAGTATATTTCCGTTTTTTCCCCCTGAATAATTCCCAATATCTAAAAGGCAATTTGGAAGAATGGTTTTCTCTGGAAAAAGCTTCTGCAAAAACATATTACAGTTGATGGAGCAGCTCATTGTACCTCAGTCCCTTTCAGTACATTTTCCTTGTCACTTTTCTTTATTATGCTGTATTTTGTTTTATAGTTAAAAAAAAAAGCAATAATTGTATATATAAACAAAGTAATGAGTTCAGAATTCTATAGTTTCCCACCATCATAGACTAATCACTTCATGGTTTAAGAATGTGGAACGTTATTCCCGTTCTTGCAGCATTGTCATGGGAACTCACACACTGGATGCGCTGAATCAAATGGCTGATAACTTGTGTTTTGGTTAAGTAATTTTTAGTGGCTGGGAGATGCCTGTTCAAGCTCGACATGTGTGAGAAAGCTGATGCTAATAGCAGTCTTCAGTGTTTACCTCTGAAACTGTAGCCATCATTCAAAGGCGAGATGAAGAGAGGACAAAGGTTTCTCATGCCCCAGATCTGCTCGATTTGGATAGGCAAAGATAAACAAGGCCTCTGAAAATGGTCCAGGGGATGTCACATAATTGCAGTTGTTCATGTGATCAAAAAGTTTCACATGTAGTTCTAGTGTAGACGCTGCACTGGAACTGTGCTACTGTTTCTAACATCTTTTCAAATGGCAGCAGATTTGGGCTTGGTTTACTGACACTGACTCTAGTCATGACTCATGTTGACAGGCTTACGACAAGTCTTTGACTGACTTAATACTCAACCCGAACTGTAGACTTCAGTCTGGTGAGTTCCAGTCTAGGGAAGGAAAAATTAGAACATCTTTAGTGTGAGAAAAGAATAAAACCTTGGGTTTTAGATCTTACCTTTGAGTGTCTGCCTGTCGATCTTCTCTTTACTGTAAGCATTTGGGTAGTGGTGGCCTACTGCTTAGGGAGTTTGCCCCCCAATTGGAAGATTGCGGGTTCGATTCCCTCACCAGTAGGCACCTGAGGTACCCTTGAGCAAGGTACCATCCCCGTCACTGCTCCCCGGGCGCTTTCAATAGCTGCCCACTGCTGCACGTGTGTGTATGGGTGAAATGCAGAGGTTGTATTTCGTTGTGTTGTGCTGTGCTGCGTTCCACAATGACAAGGGTTGTCACTTTCAGTTTGATAGACCTAAGGACTATGGACACTAAACGCAACATGAGTTTTATAAGGCACTTTAAACAAAGCTTACTCAGCATCTCTTCAACACAGTATGACATTTTATTTATGCATGATGCCAAATGTGAATTTAAAGAGAATCGGTTCAAAATGAAAAAGCGGTTCAAAATGAGAATCGGTTCAAAACGAAAAAGCCATTGCTTCATTTAACTAAACGTGCCCAATCCAATCTCACAGAGATGCTGCCTCAGCTTCTAGAGCTGGTTTTCCATTAAAAATATTTGAAAAGTCATTTGAAAGTGACTACCCTTGTCATTGTGAAACACAGCACAGCACAACACAACAAAATTCAACCTCTGCGTTTCACCCACACAAACACGTGCAGCAGGGGGCAGCTATTGAAAGTGCCTGGAGAGCAGCGAAGGGGACGGTACCTTGCTCAAGGGTACCTCAGAGCAACCTACTGGTTGCGCAACTCCCTAATAACTAAGCCACCGCTGGCAGGCTTTTTATGAGTGAACTGATAAAAAAAGAAAAAAGCCATATTGTTTAAAACAGCGATAAATCATCACAACAGTGAGGAGAATGGTTACCTGAATGACAGAAATTACTTGATAAATTGGCTGAAATCTTTACTAGTTTGGTTCTGTTTTTGTGCCTTTAAGTGATCTTGTGCTTAATGTCCTTTAGTGATGTAATGTTTTCTGAGAAAAACTTTCAGAATTTTAGAATTGCTGGTGTAGACTAACCCTGCGAAGGTAAGAGTGCAATCCAATGTGCTGACCATATGTTAACTTTAATAGAGTGAGTACCGCACTCTTCAAGCATCCTTTAATTATTGTGCATGTGTGATGAATATGTTAATGGAAACTCAAAATCAATGTATGATTATCGACATCGTTTTAACTGGGTTTCATGATAAGGGAACAGGCATGAATGAGAGCAATCCAAATAATGATTTTTTTGGTGAGCCACTATGTCTAGGCCAGGAAGTTTACTCTGATTTGAGCATATACTTCAAAGACACAAAATATGGCTTGGCATAAAGTGATACATGAACAACTCAACATTTTTTACATCAGCACTAATTCAAATCTTTTTTGAAAGTTTTCTGCATTCTCTGAGATAATCACTGCTATGTTGTAGACTCCGCTGTAAGCAGGCCTACTCTGAAGGAGTGGTGCAATGCCGCTGCTTCCAGAATATCAAGGTTAGAGGGTGCATTTGGAAAGCTCAGTGAGTGAGTGTGCTGTTTGATTGAACATTGTGCTGTGTAATATGTGGCCACATAATGAATCTCTCTAATCTGATGTGCATGTGAAATCCATCAGTGTCACAAGAATGTAATCACATCAAGCAAGGAATGCAAAAACGGCGCACACCGAGCCTCACAAAAACACTTTATGGTGAAATACATACATACATGAATGGGTTTCTCGTCGTCGAGGGTCCCTCATGCGTACACACACTTGAGAGTTGTGTCTGAGCTGTCAGAAAAAGAATAAGAGGGAGTGTATGTGTGTGCTCACTTCCTCTCATGGGAGCTATTGGGGCTCACACACACACACACACACACACACACACACACACACACACACACACACACACCTGATTCAGTGTCAGGTGAGCTTCCACAACCTTGTACCAGCTATGTCACTTTTTATTTAGCTATATTTTTTTTATATATTATATTGTTTTTTGTTATATTTGAGGACTATTTGGTGCTTCACACATAATCCTACAATGTTTCTCCTACAACACTTTTCAGTGACTGTTATAGAGTTTACTCACTAATGAATCACTCATGTGATCTTCACCTCCTCCTGTTCGTCACCAGCTCAGTCTTTTTTCCCATAAATCTCAGCCCAGTGTGTGTGTAAAACTGACCCCCACTGGAAGTGCCATGGACCAGCTCCAGATGCTTCTACCACCAACCCCCCCCTCCATTAAACGCTCTCCCACACGCTCTCCCTCCTTCCACCAGAAGGCCTTGTCCCCTCCCCCTCCTCCTGCTTCTTTTCCATGTCCTTTTTTGGTGAAAATCCCGAAAGAAACAAGGGGAGGAAGACGTCCACCAATGCTAAGATGAGTAAGCAGATCTGGCTTTGCTTTGGGCTTCTATGTCTCATCAAGGTGATAAAACAGCAGACTCAGCAAATGCACACAGATTCATGCGCTCACACACCACTAATCTTGAAATGATTATAGATTCACTGCCGGAACAAAACCTTGCATCTCCAGAAAATGTAACTTTACTGAGGAAGAAAAAAAAAAACTTCCTCAACTTTCAATATAATTCAATAAAAATATTTTATTTGAAATAATTCCCGTCTGCTTCTAGTGGTGTATTGATCATGATGTTCTGCCACAGCAGATGGTGTCGATATTTCAGTGAAAAATTATTATTCCAGTGTCAGCAATAGTTAAAATAATAGCAAAGATTAATGTTAATAATCTTATATCTTTAATAATTAAAGAAATTCATTATTATTATTAATGAATTCTAATTACAGAACTACCCCAGTAGATATTTATGGTACCATTGTCACGGCAAATTGTACAAGCACATAAAACAGAAGAAATGAACTGGAACAAACCTATGCAAACCTTTTTTAATGTGAAAAAAAAATGTCTGCAAAATGCTTTCTTCATTTATTTCCTAAAAATAAAAAATTATAACCTAAACCCTAGACCCTAAACCCCTTTAAATTCAAACATTATTTTCCCTATATGGTTATTTATTAACTGTAGAAGTTGGATGCTGTAGTGGATAACACCTGGAAAATGAGACAAAGTGTCCATTCCCTGCAAATGCAGAATGCTAATAATCTGATGCCAGCAAAATGATTACGGGGTGAATTTTCAGCTAGATTATCAGATGAATAATAAATAAGTAATCAAGGATTCAAGTAGACATTCAATTCTGAGCAGCTGATCAGAGTTTAGGGAGAAGTCATGGTGCCAGTCAGATATTAGGGATAAAAATGAACCAGTTAGATTACAGGAGGTAACTTTGAAGTTTAATTGAAAGAGGATGGGAGCTTTGATTACGCTTATGATTAATTTTTCGTGGATAAAGCATGTGTAAAAAAACTTTGGACAACGTTTTCAGTTTGATGTCTTCTACTCAGGGGCTCACTTTGAGACCTCCAAGTGGTTAACTTCATGTCTGGCATCTTCCAAACTCATCTGTCACTCATCAGATCCAACAAGCTGTCAGTATAAGTGAATACTCCACTGAGGGAATGAAACCAGATTCATTCATAAAATATTTATTAACAAATAACATCAAGAAACATCTTTGGGACTGAATGAGAATTTGTTTTTACCACACTCTCAATCTTTATGTCTGTATTACATCTTTCTAAAAACAAACACACATAACAAAAGCATTAGCTAACTCTGACTAGCCAGCATCAAAGCTCAAAGTGAATACATAAAGTATATTTAGAAAAATTCTAATAGTGAAACTGGTAATATTATTTTCAAAAATAGAGCAAGAATCATTAAAAAAGCACATAAAAGAAGAACGAACAACATGCATACCATCCTGCTGACATATTCATATTGCAACATACACTTTGGTGGGACTTGCCCAGTCATTCACTCTTGCAAATATGGCTCAAAGAAAAAAATAAAAAGTACAGCACATAATGTACAAAAGACTAAAGAAAAACAGGGATGCCAGTTTAGCAATGAGCATGTATCTGCTAGACCAAATAACATGGAAATAGAAAGCAGATAGGGAACAGGGAGTGGTCTGTGCTCTGTTTATGTACAGTGTATGCATGCCGTGATATTTCAAGCTGTAGTGCAAATGCTAGATGTTTTCATCGCAAACTTCATTTCCCACAATATGGTAAAAGCTATTTGTATTTGGAATACTCTGTATTAAACACTTTTGGACTGCACGCTTTCAAAATGCTCAGTAACAAAACAAATCCATACAAACCATAAATACTAAACGGGCTCACAGACTACTTAATGGTTTCAATCAAATCAACAATCACTTTACCAATGTTAGTTTCACTGGTTAGTTATACAGCAGGGCATCTTGACCTTGATTTAAGTGTTTGATTTAAGCTGTGGTCACATGTTTTTAACACTCCATTAGTAATAAATGTTACCAGTGATGTGGCAGTTCTGCGGGGCAAGGCAAAATTAAAGAAAATTTTAATTTCAGCTGTGATAGTTTGTGAAATCCCAGGTGCTTCATCTGCATCACTGCTTCAACAGTGCAAAAGCAAGCTCTACTCAGTCTGAAATCCAGCTGTGCATATATGTCATCTGTAGAATACAGCCACACTGTTGCTGAATAAAAAAAAAAGTAGTTATTCTCATTCCACCCAAGCAAATAATGCACAAGCCATCTATAGAATCTTTGAGGCTGAGTTTGACACTTAGCACTTTGAGTTGAGCTTAATAATGTTCTTTGGCTACTTGTTTAAAAAAGGCACTGACTTAAAATAAAACTCGGGTAAATCTTGGCAAACGGTAGCTCAAAATGCTTAAAAACACCCAAAGAATGTGCAGTACATAGCTCATAAGGCACAAGTCTGCATAGATTAATTTCATCACACTGCATTGCAATAAGGGAACTGCCCCTTTTTATACCAAATGTGATACAAAAACAATTGTCTGCAACGTGCTGTGAAAATCATTTGTCCTGATAAAAATGGCATAAAGAAAGCTTGTATATACAGCAGTGTTTCCTGAGCAGGATCAGTTTGGTGAATGCTCTGTGAAATGTGGAGACATGCAAGCCTGTGTTAGTGAGTGTTTGAGCTGTGGATGGATGCTCTATAGATTGCTGTTGCAGTCACGACAGAGGATCTCATCTCTCTCAGGGAAGAATCCAGCCCCCACAAGTGACACTGAGCATCTGCTGCAGGTGAAGCATGTCTGGTGCCACTGTCGGTCCTCGAACGAGATGTACTTCCCTCCACCAAAACCTGAAAAAACACTCATGTGTGGGCAAAGAGCTCAAACGGCATAAGACACAATCATTCTACCTGCAGCTAGGGGTGCAAAGTCAGTTTTTAAACTTTGATGGGAATTATTTTATTATAATGAAAGGAAATATATGAGCATTAATAGGCCTATATGGGAATTTACATGAATAAACAGGAATATTTAGCAAAATTGCTGGTCAGCCTACAACAAGAATGGGATGGGGACAAAGTGAATATGATTTATGTTTTTTTTTTTTATGATACAAATTGTATAAATTAAAACAAATGACATATATAAAACACATTTGAATATAAAATTGTAAAATTAAATTTCCACAAAAAGTTTCTATAAATATTCTTCCTTGTGTACATGAAGCTGGCATTCACTTCACTGTACCTGTAATTGGTTTGCTACACGCCTCACACTTTTTGGCATAGAGGTTCCCAAAGCACTTGAGGCAGTAGGGACTGTCATCTCGGGATGTGAAGTGCTGGCCAGCTAGCTGGACCTTACAGCCTGTACACAGAAAGCACTCCTTATGCCAGGGTTCATCACGGTAGGTCACCCCACCTTTGGCCAGAACCTGAAACAAACAAACAAAAAATATTCCCTGATGGTTCCCTGATAAAATACATTATAAAACTATTTAAATTCTACTCATTAAAAGTTCAGTTTCGTTCCTCTCATGTAAAGTAACTTTTGGGATATACAATTTCTTTTTTTCATTTTCCATAGACAGATAAAAGAAGAAATTATGCCACTGCTTTAAGCTCTGGGGAGGATTTTGGCTTTAGGCTAATAACAAATGTATGGGGAAAGTCATGGTGCTGTGTAAAAGACCTGCCACTGACCTGTTTGCATCGGGTGCAGCGCGGGGCAAACTTGTTCTCATAGCAGGGCACACAGTAGTGGTCATCCTTATCAGGAATAAAAGACTTGGAGCCAATAGGCTGTTCACAGCTGTTACAAATGAAACAGGCCTCATGCCATGTGGAACCACCATACTCAAGCTTCCTAGTGCCTGAGGCGAGGGAGAGAGAGAGAGAGAGAGAGAGAGAGAGAGAGAGAGAGAGAGAGAATGTGAAATATATATATCCTGTCAGATACATATACTAAAATGACACAAAGGCAAATAGCTTAAGCAGTTAATTTTCATTTATAAGAAAAATAAACCTGACATTAACGTAAAACATCCTTCTGAGTTTACAAATGTACAGTTTCACTTAAACGGCCAGTTAAGATTTTTCTCAAGGAGCTTTATGGGAGATATAATCCTCCAGCCTCTCTCAAGAACCCTTCTTTAACAGCTAGTTTCTCTTTCATGTTGCAGGCTCCACAGGGAGAGAACGAAAGAAGTCACTTTTGCACTGCTGACCACTTGAAGGAAAATTCATTTGCAAAAGTGTGTGCTTAACTGAACTGATGTCATAGAGAGACAGACAGCTATTGTTTCTGACTTGTGGGCTCCAGTTCACAATCAAAGGTCCTGACCACTAACTATGTGTTTTCGCCTCAGTGTTAAATGAATGAAACAAGCTTTGCTTTGTAGAACCAAAGTGATCACTTTCAGTGAATTATGATCAAATCAATGATTTGTTATGAAGAAAACAGAATGGCTAGTTTTGTTTTTGTGCCATTAATTTTTTTTTTTTGTTTGTTTTTATTTTTTTACATAAATGAATGAACAAAACCCTTTTATGCCTGGAGTACTTTCTGTTTTATGACTTTCTGGCTGATACAGGCCTGCTGAAATAGTTTGCAGTCTTATCTCCTCCTCTCATCAGACGCTTGGCAGAATGCCACACACAAGGATTTGGCTGAGAGACAGTGAAGATCGACAAACTGGCAATTACTCTGTCATATCCAGTCCTGGTGCTGACTGTTTAACATTATATCTCTCTCTTTCTCTCACTATAACCCTAACACACATCCATTCAATGGAAATCTTATTGCTCATTCTCTCCATTCTTGCCTTAGTCACCACCTCTTTCATGTTCCTGCTAGTAAGGTTACCTGCATACCTGCGGTAATAAATGTCTCCTCTGAGCACAGAGCAAATATCTGTGGTCTCATACTAAAATATTGCAATAAAAAGAAAAGGCCAAGCAGTGTCATGATACGACTTAAGTCTCCTGTGGCAGGGTTGGTCCAAGATCCTTCATACCAGGCATGACGGTCTTATCGCAGGCCACGCACTTGGAAGAGAACTCGTTGCAGTAACAGTCATTACATAGCAGGGCATCATCCTGGTTGGTGAATGGCTCATCAGCCAATGAACGGTCGCAGCGGAAACAGCGGAAGCAGTGCTCATGGTAGTGCCTGTCTTCATAGAAAAGCTCCTACAAAGATATGAGAAACAAACAACCCCATGAGTTGGCTTTCACCCTAAAAAAGATACACAGATGCATAGTGTTAATTTGAATTGAATGTAAAACCCTGCTATTTACACATTTTAAATTCAGCAACAGCTACCGCCTTTCAGTTTTACAGCATTCGGCACTGTTTGTTTTTGTGGACTTAAGCAGTGGCCTTGTAAAGTTATGCTAGAGCAACAGAGAAGCTGCACTGGGTTCTGCACAGGGATCAAAAGTGCCAGAAATTTTGTTTGTTCACATATCTTTGTTTTTCTTTTGTTAACTTGCAATCTAAATACTTTTTTTTGGATCTGAGGGGAAAATTCTAGCCTGTGATGTAGCACTAGTCACGTCACTGAAAACTATGAATAGCTTTGGATTGCGCTCCAAAAAATGAAAATTATTACAGAAGGGAAGTGAGTCCTTGATAAACCTGAAGTGTTCATAAGACAGGATAAACCAGTCATTCAAATTATAACGTTCTAGTTGCATGAAGGTTTAATGGTGTAAAATCAACCTTAGGCAACATATTTTGCCTTTCTAATTGGCAACACAATAGACACTAATGAGGAATAGAGAAACATGCCGCAATTTACAGTTTCCCTTCCAGCCAAAGACATTTCTGATTAAGACAACAGATAATACTGAAATCAGCTACAGTCATGTGACTTTTACTGTGTCTGTCTGTGTGTTTGTGTGTGCCTGAACTCTTCATGTAAAATACGCAAGCAGACAGTAATGGGGTAGAGTCAGTGGAATTTATAGCTTGCATGCTGCACAGCCAAGACAAACAGAGTATATTTATTGTCTGCTGTCCCTCAGTGTCAATAACTCATCAGTCTGTTGGGTGCATGTCCAAAGTGTGATTAGAATCTCTACCACGACTGTGGAGCTATTTCCTGTCTCTCCAGACTTGTGTTTACTATTGCCCCAAATAATCTGCTTTGGCTGTTTGTACTTTTCATTTAAAGGGGATTAAACTTGCCCTTAAACTGGTTAAGGAGAATTAGTGGTACATGTCACTAAAGTGCTGCTGAATGTTTTTTCACTGACTCATTTGCTGTTTTGACTTATTTTAATTGGAGTCTAAATGAATCTTTTACAACTGAGTTATTTATAATGTTCCTGTAGTATTTATATGCCATTACACTAGTATGTGAGCGATTATATTGTAAGTTCCATAAAGATTTCAGAATAGATACTTAAACTCTACTAACAGGATATTTTTTGTTTGATATGATGATAAAAATGAAAGCTAAAGGGATGGATAAAGGATGTTTATTAGCAATAAGAGTTAGAAAAAGATAAAAAAATATTATACACATGTTTACCAGCAGTTAACAGCTACAGTCATTGTAAATATCCAACAGTAATATTCACTTTGATGTTGAAATCTCACCCTTGCATCGTGTCCAATCAGCTCCTTGCACTCATCACAGGTGTTGGCGAATAAGCTGTCATAGCAGGGGATGCAGTAGGGATTATCCTCTGCCTGAATGTACTTCCTGCCATACAGGGATTCCTTGCAGTTGTCACAGTCAAAGCGCTCACTCATGTTGCCCTGGTAAATCTCTGTAGCACACAAGGCAGACACACACAAACACACACACACACACACAAGCTGTTAGCACCAAATGTTTAATGAAGCAGGTGGGAGGGAGAGAGTGACACACAAAGAGATAGCTCTCTGATGAGACACTACACAAAACGACTCTTAACTTTTATAGCTCTTGATAGCAGGTCAGGGATTATGGAAAGAGGTGGTTTGTGTTAGAGAGAAACTTCCACTTGCTAACCCTAAACACTCCTTCCAGTATTTGCTACGGGACACGTTAGCATCTTAAACTTCAAATGAAAGTGTTATAAAACGACACCATGCTGAGACAAGACTCAACATCTGAACGAAGGGGAAAACTAGAACCAAGCGGACAACTTTGCCTGCTGCACCTGTAAATATTTATGTGAGAAACGTTTATGGCGGGGATGTACAGACCACCTATGGAGAGGAAGAGCAGAAAGGAGTGCGGGGGGTGGTTATCTGTGTGTGTATGAGATGGTGGGGGGTGAAGAGGTACCGATGTTGTAATTTCCGCCTTTTTTTCTCATTCCACACATCATTTACACAACATAAACCAGAACCATATGCTTACATGACCTTATATACAACATTTGTCACAAACTAATATTGTTCTAGCCTTGAAGCAGCATGATCAGGTTGTGAAAACATTACAAAGGAGCAGGAGGAAAGCTTCGTATGAAGCTATATGCTCCTCAGGTTAAAGCCAGCCCAGAAGATCTATTTCTACCTCCCAGTAACAATAATAATAATTACACGTACAACTGAGCAGTCCTCAAATAATTACATGTGCAATGGAGCGGCCCTCAAGTTCTGTGCTGCCTCTGTTCAACAGGCCTGGAGGGATAGTGTAATCGCTGGCTGGAGGATGAAAGAGAGAAACCATGGCTTCTCCCGTTTCCTCACGTCACGTTTTGGTTGACAAAGAGGCATAAAAATGAGTGTGGGTGTGAGAAGTTCAGATAAAAAGAAGCCATCCGTCCTCAAGCTCCATAAATAATTGTCTGACATGCTTTTTGCTCGAATAACAAGGCTCACCCTCTACTGAGAGGTGCTCCTACACAAGGCATCTGCTCATAAATTAGCAAGCACTAGCCAAGGCTGCCCCTGTCTCACATCATTAGAAACCTGCTAATGAAGGAATCCAAGCCTTTTCCCTGCAGGGCCTTCCAGCTTGTCTTACATGCCGCAGCAAGCCCTCAGCCCACCTAATATGGCAAGCAGTAACGTCATCCTGACAAACACAGTTGCTCAGCAGTAGCCACTGTAATAACTGTTTGTATGAGATGAGAGGAAACTTTCAGAAGAGACTGTGGTCGCTGTTCACACCGCCACAGCTGTGCTACACCTGGGATTCGACCAAACAGCCATCTGCTTTGCCCATCATGACTCAGGCTGTTGTGCAGGCGAAATGTCCTGCCTGTGTGTATGGTTCACTTGAAAGCCTGAGATTGTCTGATGTATTGGGCTGACCTCACACTGCCCAAAGTGAAGGGAACGAGAGACAACAGCTGTCAGCCTACTGCTTATACGTAGCCGCCTCATCTAATAACCAACTCTGCTGCTGTCATTTTAAAACCTCATCTTTTATTATTTCTACTGAGAAATAGAAATAGGCAGCGGTGCTTTACCTTGCAGAAACATGACGAATGGATAGAGGCGGTCCAAAAGTACTTGAATAGTAATGCATTCAAAAAACTCTTTTTTACTTCTGAAATTACCTTATGGGAGATGTTGTTACAATGGCAGCAAAACGCATGTAAGGGAAATTTTGCAAATGTTAGTCTAATTTTATACTGTACATCCAAACCCAGCACAGGCTCACTCCTGACAACTGGGTTACTATATTGAATCTACAAGAATATTTACTGCCTCAGGGGAGCAGTAGGATTTACTCAGAAGATTAAATATCAGCAAGCTTTCTAAAAGTACAGGAGCACTGGACCTGTTCAGATTCCAAAACCTGATACATACAAACTTATTTTGTTGGCAGTTGGGATTGTTATTGCCTTCTGTCTAGTGTTTAAAACATTGTACAAGAGCAGCTAAGGCAACAAGCATCACAAGAATAAGTGGACATGAGAAATGAGTCCAGGGCAGCTCATGATTTGTTTCCAAGGAAAAAAGGGGGATGATGTCATGATTAACCCTGGGTCAAAACGTGACTGAACCCCGAAGCTGGGAAAAAGATCTAATCCCCCTGCTGTCTGCTATTAAAACATTCAAAGTGGCCTGGTTAAAAGCTATGGGGAGACTTTTACCAAATCAACCAACTAATCTGGCTAAACATGTTGTAACTATTCCTAGAAATAGGCAGAACCATCTACATGCTTTACTTTACCCTGTAATTTGTAACCCCGACTGTGTTCTTTTTTAAGCCCTAATTCACAAGCAGATTAAATTAACTCAAAAAGTGTATGGTGGAAGGGCATGGCCATTTTTTTGTGAGCGATGCCAGAAAAGTTATTTGTTGTGCTTGCAAATATTTGGCCAGAGCGGAACTGCTTAATTTGCTTCGGATTCAATACAGAGATTTATTTTGGCATTAAAAACAATAAAAATGTTTCCATTGGAAATGCTTACATTACCCTTAAGCGTCATCATCAAGAATCCTTTAAAAGCACGTTTTAGTGTACAGGAAATCTGCTTTTTCCAAATAGAAGGACTGGTGACTATGATGGATTAGCTTGTGGTTGAATACCAAAACTGTGAGCACAGCAGTCCCCAAGGGTGAGGGATGTTTAACTTCCTGTGCAAAACTATGACCAACAACTGCAGAGAAAAAAAATCATCTGAACTCACAATGGCCTCACTGAACCACAATCCAAGAAACACTCCACTGACCCACTGGTGAATGAGAGCAAATATCCAAACAAAACTCCACATAATGATCATATCAACTAACATTTTGCCACTTTCTTCATCTTCCTATATGACACCAGTAATGACTAGTCCATGAAGACATGTTTGTGAAGGAAAAGAGAGGTCATACTAGAGAGGAGCAGGGCAGCATGGTAACACAGCCCCAAGTCCTGCTGCAGTTCAGTCCCACAGACAACAGCACTAATCCCCTGCCTGAATTCGGATCACGCTCTGGTTCACTTTAAACAGGCTGGCTGGGCTTCCCACTGGGAAACAGACATGGGCTCTTCCTGTTCCCGGAGCTGACAAGGATTCAGGCTGTCAAACATCTCCTTAGGTAAAAGACGAAAATGGACTGCCGACATGAGCCCCAAACTTCATTAACAGCTGAGTACGATAGAAGCTGGTATACAGTGCTGATAAAATGGCAGTCCTTTGTTTTCAGTACTGAAGGGCAATAAGAAAATATGTTATGATTATCACAATCCATTATGTCATCATATGTATTTATGAATATATCATGAGCATCATGGGAATACTTCTTGAACTGACTGAATGTTTATTAAAGAAATTTTATTTACATATCTTTACATATCTTTAAAGGTATGTTTAAATGTAATTATATGGTTTTGTGCATTCTACCTGTTTATCCTTGTCCACAAACTTCAGAAGGGGTTAACATTGTGTTTAAGGATTTTTTAAAGTATTGTACATGAAACAATACTATTGAAGTGCAAATAAATGAAATCCCAGCTTTCTGGGATTTTAGACTTTTGCCCACCATCTGTACAATAAGCAAATGTTTTTGTACTGATTCCACAAAAAGTGGCCAAAATTATATTTTGTTCTAACTCTCTTATTCTACACAGTATTTTTTGGAAGAGCCTCATTTTTGATGTATAAATTGATTCTACAGAGCTTCTAAGTGCAGTATGTTGGATAGTTCCTTTTTTCTGTTCAAACAAACTTGGCAGAATGAACTGCAAGTGCTACAGCTAAGACACCTTCCAGAGACAAGATCAGGACACTGTCTACCTGACAAGCCTCCTCCACTTTTTTTTTCTGAAGTCTTTGGGACTTTATCACCAAAATGCAGGGAAAATGTGCATTTGCTGTTGCCTCTGGCTTTGGCTCTCACTACATCAGATAAGGCAAAGCAGCCAAGAGAGAGAGAGGAAAGTGAGGGAGAGAATGAGTCTTATCAGAGGAAGCGAGGAGGCAACCGCGCAGAAAAAGAGAGATAAAGACCTTAAAACAGATCAGCATGTTCACAATAGGTCCTTCAAATATTGTCTTGACCTGTAACACAACAGCTTTTGCTCAATAATGATTCACAAAGTAACCAAGCAACTTCTATGGCTCTTGGCGGGTAAATCCCTGGCTGTCCTCAGATGATTGCAAAGCCACATCATGGCCATGCATGGAAGTAAAACAAGCTGGGCCTTGTTGTTTACTCTTCAGGATCGACATGGACTTGGGGCTTGGACACTGTTAGTAAACAAGCTCTCTGACTTTGACCTCAAAGCTTACGTCTCCCACATTTTTCTTCCATGCAGAAGGCTGGAGGGACAGGCTACCTGCACCGTCGGCAGAAAATTACTAAGCCTTGTTATTACCACTCAAGACTATGAACACCATGTCTTCAGAGAAATGTGTAGAGCTGCCATTTTGCTTGTATTGCTCCTTTTGTACTTATCACGTCAGTCTTGCTTTTACTACATTTTCCCTCAATTTATACTTACTACCCTAGCTTAGGTATCACTTGAGACCATCTGGTTTCATTTGACCCTTATTGAACCTTCAGGTTGACTAAACATTGTGTTCTGGCATGTGGAGCAAGAGACTAAACAACAAGTAAACAATGCATGTGAAAGCTATGATATACCTGTTATACAGATTGAGGGTTCACCTTCATAAATGTGGCTTTGCTCTCCTGGCTGTACAGTGTAGGGTCTGTTCTGAGTCCTTGAGCCTGTGCTATTTTAGTGTTTGTGGTATCAGGGCTGGGCAGGGGAACAGACGTACACAAGGTCTAACCTGTCATTCTCCTGAGCCGTAAAACACAGCCTGCGGCTACAGGGGGTGGCTCTGTCCTCTCCACTGGAGGTGAACCTTCTAAACATCAAGGTCCTCAAATGAGCACTTGCCATGGGGGCTGTCATTGACAGCTGTGTAATTTGTCATTTTCCTGGCTTTAAACCAACAAAAAGGTGTAAAGGTGTAAAAGGGTATCCTTTAGAGTGCCCCACCAAACCGCAGGACCTCACAGCACTGGAGATCCTCTAGGCCTTGGGAGAGCTGTAAAATTTCAATGCATGGAGACGTCTCCACTCCCTCTTCAACAAACAAGGCCTGGAAAAATCCCCCCTTTGCTGTTTCTCTCTTACTCCCTCTGACCAGATATGCCCACTGACCAGCCAGCTCTATTTCAACTGTTCAGTTTACTGATAACTGACCGTCAAACATTTCCCCCCTTGTAATCTCCAAAGACTTACTCAAGCATGTAGCAATAAACAGATTATGATTTCCATTACTATTTTTTGAGTTTTATGTGTTAAAATATAACTAGAAATATAACTATTTTCAGAATAAGCAGCATTTCTATGCTGTTGTTAGGACAACTTAAACACTGGTTAAACACTGTTCCTGAAATCTGTGTTATATTCCAATTAAGTACTAATTCCAAATTAATATATCCAAGCACTGGTGAGGCTCTCAAAATATCCTGCACTGACATCTTCTTCAATCACGAAAGTGAAAAAAGATGCAGCTTTATATTTAAAACTGAAGTGATGGTCAAACGAGGTATTGCCTACACTTTTCTCTGAGCAGAGAGAAAACAACTGCCATACATTACAATTTCACATCTGTTTTCCATTGACAGAAGTATGCAGTCGACTGCAGTGTGCCAAAGTAGGTTTTGGAGAGTCACAGCCTGGAGAATGAAGGAAAAGCAGTCTTTTTTACACTCTGTGGTATTTGCTGGTGCGAGCTCAGCAGGTGAAGAAATGACGGCAGAAACAGTCAAAGGATAGTGAGAAAGGACGAATAAGCATGAGACCTGATGATATGGGGCAGTACATAGAACATTAAGTGTTAGGAGTAATGTTGAAAAGAGTTCCAGAGCCACAGGAGGGCAATGGCAGTGAGGTGCCGGAGGGAGAGAGGGGTGTTCAGAGGCCGCTGAATGACTGTACAAGAGGCCACAAAGATATTATTCCAACCAAAGTAAACAAACACTATCCTAGTCCCATGAGCCAACAGTCCCCTCTCTTTCCCACTGACCATACAGAGCAGATTTATGACCAAACATGGCTATTGTCGTCAGGTCAAGGATAGGCCCATGCTTTCATCTCTAAGAGCTGTGACCTTATTGGTTAATGTGGCTGTCCACAAGATTTTCAAACTGTATCTCTATTGTCTCACCTCCAACAAAACTCAGCCTGTGAACATCTGAGGCCACGAAGGTCAGGCATGTAGTAGGAGAGCAATTGGCTGTCTGTGCTACTACTAAAGTCTTTCAGGTTGGTGGTCTGAAAACTACAGTATTAAATGGTCCATCATGATATTGCACTGTCAACAATTTGCTTCCTTGCTGAGCACTAGGTGCTCATGCGCTCCTTATTTAAGCCTTGATTGGGTTAAAAGTGACATGAATAGCCAGCAGATTGCTGGAGGAGCTATTGGTGTGACTTGCTACAGCTTTAGCCTCAGAGTTTCCAGTGGAGCCCCTTGAACTCAGCACTGCACTGCAGGGGTTTGGCAATGCTGCAAGTCTAATGTCTGGAGCCATCATCCTCCAGCACTGGGCAGAAAGAAAGTACACAGTGTAGTGGTCTGGCAAATGAGAGGGGTATTTGTACACCATTTCCTGAAGCAAAGGGTGGGCTTCTAAATTTGAGAGGTGGTTCAATACATAATGATACAAAGGGATTTTTCAACCCAAGAGCACTTGTCTTGATAATGTGCATGTGTGTTGATAGTGGATCACATTTGACCAAATACATACACAGAGTATTTCAAGATGCAAGAAAAACATCACAATAGGGAAAATGAATGATAAGTGCAATTGGCCAGAGGAGTATATGTGCTTTGGGCCAGCTTTTAGGGATGACAATGACCAGCATGGCAACAGTGGTTTGCATTAATGCCATGTTTAAACTGATAAAACAACAGCTTAATTACAGGGTTCAAATTCATCCACCCAGTAAAGAAATCCTAGGAAAACATCTTTCACTCTCCTCCTTTCCACCTAAAAGCTCTAGAAGAATACTCCTGTTTTCAAGGTCAAATGCTTACTCTATGGCTGTTATTTATGTTATTTTCAATTATTTTTTAATGACTCTTAGCTTAAGAGTTTCATAAAGCTTAAACTCTTTGTGGACATTCTATCACTTTATAGACGTTCAGTAAGCTTCAGTAAGGTCAGATGATAAACTATCACGGTTTTCACACTGGTCTCCTGATTTGTACTTTCTGCTAGACATAACAACTTTACAAAGCAAAAGAGACCATTATGTCTAAATCCCCAAGGTCTCAGGTCCCCTCTGGATCTTCATCAGAAAATATGAATTCAGACACAATTATCAATCACTTTCCTTCAAAATGTATTTGAATATTTGAATATGACTATTTATTTTTTCATATATTTTCTTATATTCTATATCGATCAATCATAACATTTAAATTATATGTATAATATTGGATAGTTCTCATCCAACATAGATGTAAAAAGCCAAAGTTTTGAAGCTGTGTTTTGGTATTTGGCACAGAGACACCACAGCAGATCTATTGAATTTCTAAAGTTGTGAGGTGGGGCTTCCATGAATTGAAATATTTTTCTCAATACATCCCAAAAATGCTTGGTTGGACTAAGATCTAGTGACATTGAGGATCATGTTTCTCATACCGTTCCTGAACAGTCTTTGCAGTGTGACAGATTATCTGATTATCCTGGTGAAAGAAGCCACTGCCATTAAAGAATACTGCTGATCAGTAGAAATGTATCAAAGTAACAACCAAATGTTAAACTGAGTTCCAGGATGCAAGGTTTCATTTCAGATCATTTCCCAGGACATCAAACTGCCTCAGTTTGCTTACCTTTTTCTGATAGAGCTTGCTGAGGCCCTTCCCCAACTATGCAAGGCAAACACACTTGGCCGTCCACATAATGCAAAGGAAAAATGATTCTTCAGACCAGGCCAGCCTTGTCCACTACTCCATGATCCACTTTTAAATTCTCACATGCAACACTAAATGGGCTCTTGCACTGCCTGCGACCCTAATCAGTACAAGCGGCTAAGAAAATGAGAGAGAGTGAGAGGGTTTAATTGCCTAACTCAATATGCAGCAAACAAGCTTTGAAGCACCTTGTGCTTTAACACTGTTCTAAAATAGTCCAAATGAACTTTTTCAGGAATTTGTGCTTCTGTGGGATCGAACCAGATGGACAAGCTCCACACACACACAGTAAAAGAACATTGGGGCACTTGTGGCCCTGCTCTTGGTACAATCGTGTTCCTTCTTTGAAACACTTTTTGGGTAAGTACTGAGCAGTGCATACTGAAGATGCCCCACAAGACCTGCTGTTTTAGGGATGCCGTGACCAGTCATCTAGCCCTTGTCAAAGTTGATTAGATTTGTACGCTTGCACAATTCTCCAGCTTCTAACATGAAAATTTCAAATACTGCTTGGTAACTTGCTGCATAATATCTCCCACCCCTTCACAGGTGTCATTATAAAGAGATAATCAAAGTTCACTCAGCCTGTCAAAGGCTTTAACCCTATGACTGACTGATCTATAGTATTATGCTAAAAAGGTTGCTCACTATAAAATACTGGACTACTGTAAAATATAGTAAGAAATAATATTCTTGCAAAACATCTCTAGCAAAATCAGTTTGACAATTATTACTCTCTACCACAACATGTCACATTTGCTAATACTTAAATTACTTCTGAAAGCCACAGTGCTAAGACTAAGCCACATGGCGCAAGTATCTGATTTGAGTTTAAATCAGTGGCCATTCCCAGATGGGCTAGGTTTGGATCCTGACATATAAGCACTAAGTCAGGAAGTGCTATGGACCAAATCCGAGCAGCAGCTGCTTGGTCAGCAATTTGCCCATTCAGTGGTGGCCACACGCAATCACACACCACAACTGCAAGCAATTACTCCTGACACATGGAGGCTGGTAGAGGCTGTGGGTATGGCTATGACTGACCTTTTGGTTAATGCACCAGAACTGTGGTAAACCTGCTTATGCTCTACTTAATCATTTCCCTCTAATTCTCTCGCTCTCTTTGGAAACCTATCCATACATTTTCAAAGGACCTATATCTTACATTTCTCTTGAGGTTCTTTACTGAAACAGGATTTTATGGGGACTTTAACACTGATATGTATAAATGAGTTGAGTTCTCATTTCCATCACAAGGTAGTCTGTTAGGAAACTCTGACAATGTTTATGTGACATTACACAGTTTCATTTCAAGGGTGGTAAATTAGGTTTTCCATTATATAGCTCCATAAGACCCATCCTGAATGCTTAGGCCTGCTCTCTTTTTGTTGTACTGTTTTACATGTCTTGCACCAGAGCAGACAGCAACGTGGCCCCTCGGCCTCAGCCTCCTCTACACAGGGCAAAGATGAGCTTAAGAAAGAAAAAAATATAACATATGCCAGAAAATGTGAAGTGTTCCTGCCAGATGGGAAGCGACTGGAATAAATAACCATTAGAAGTCATTTCCAGTATTTTCTGCCTCTTTTTTTCTTTCAAGTTTATGACTCTTCTCCTTGGAAACGTGTAAACAGTGCCCTGCTCTCAAGCACAATAAAAAGTTTGATTTCTACCTTCACCATCCCAGCCCTGAGAGGTCAGAACACACACACACACACACACACACACACACACACACACACACACACACGAGCACACAAAAGTCCCTAAATGTAATGGACAAAACTGGAAGCTAAAGCTTTTTAAGTAAGTGTGCAGATAAATACAAAACCTTAACAAAAGAAACACACACTAAAGTAGATATTTACATTTTTTAAATTAAGAAAATATCTTAACCCCAAGTCAACAGTCTCTTGATGTCAAACTAGACATTTGAAATATGTTGTGTTAACGATATGTAAGCCCAGTGAATAAAAGGCAGGTCGGTCAGAAAACAAAATAAGGCATGAAGCGACTCTGTGGTGGATAAGAGACTGAAACAGGAAGAGCTTTAGACTTCCTTTAACTTGAGCTGAGCAATATGTCTTTCATCGCTTTTTATAGTTGAAAACATTTGGTAGATATTTTCCTTTATTCAGCTTTTTGAAGTGGGACCAAAACAGGCTGCTGGACAGTGACCTGAGCTTATCTGCAGAATTACCAAAAGCCTACCCACATAAATGAAAGACATCTATTACAGGATAGATAGATAGACAGATAGACAGATAGATAGACAGACAGACAGACAGACAGACAGACAGACAGACAGAGACAGACAGATAGACAAATAGATAGATAGTAGATATGTTCTAGATAGTACTAGTAATTTAAGATGATTGCAGTTGCCAGAATCTAATTTTATTCATCTATATCTGCTAAAAAATGCGACATCATTGTTGAAACACATGCTCAGCTGGGCAACTGTAAACTGACACCATGTGGCAAACATGTAAACAAATCCAAATGGATAAACAGCCCATCAATATCCAGTACATGCACCCTCAAATAAATCATTACTGGGTTGAAAGATTTCCCATTCGTGGGATAATAAAAGATCACTCTACTCTACTCTACTCTAAAGACATCAAACTAAACACAAAAGCAGCCACATCACATCTAAAGGTAATGCTGAAAATCGCCATTGGCTTCCAATTCCCATAAATGTGCTTTGCAAGCTCTCGTGCAGGGTCTCAATTTGATTTATATGATCTTTATTAAAAGTAAAAAAAATTACAACTCACTTTCCAGGGTTGAGTAAAGAAAAACTGGCAAAACTGAAGGCCCATGGGGTCTTGCATCCAAATCAAATGCGGCTGCATTTATTTCCACTTAGCCAACTTGAGTGTACACAGGAATGACAGGCTAACCGCTATTACAAACACATTAGTGTTGTACATGAACAAATCAATCAGACCACCGAGAAATGACATAAATGAAACTGAGCACACACTTCCACACTCTTTTCATAAAAAAACTTTTTTTCTTTTGAAGGATCATTGAAGAAAAGCATGACTTTTGTTTTCTGCTCGTTTGGGCTTCCACATATCTCCCCTGCTCCTCTTTTATGACTCTCAAAGGAACCATCAAAACCGGACCACCCCTGACCAATTCTTGCCACGTTTTTCTCTAACGTTAAGAGGGAGAAATGTCAAATTCAGAAAAATGAGACCTAGCCCTGGCTTATTTGTTCTATGAAGAGGCCAGATATTTCCTGATGAAATGCCACATATGGTGGAATTGTAAATTGAAGAGGCTGCTGACCCGTGAGGGTCTTTTTCTTCCAGCATCTGTGCGCTGGGGAGTAAACTCCGGGCTCTGAAACACAGGCAGCATGGCTTGAACAAGCTTACTTCAAAGGTGTCTATAAATCAAATTGCTATACCCTCCATCCCACTCTCACTGTCGTCCTGCAGTCTAAGACACAGGGCCACGTGTGTGCCAGTGAAGGGGAGAGACATTACCTCATCCACACACACAGCAGTGGCTCCTGCTCCCAATGTCTATGGCTTGACTGGCTTTTCCTCCATTCTCTGCACTGCAATCTCCATTGTCTTCTCAGCCCTTATGCTTTTCTCCTTAAGCGAATGACTGATGACGACCAAAGTGCATTCATCAGTGGGTATTTATTTAAGTAGGACATTCATTTCGATGACGTGCATAATATTGGTCAACATTACATCAGCCTCAGAGCTCCAGACGGACGATAGTAACCTTGTTGAATGTTCCCCTGCCAGAGTTTTAGGTCATGAAGGAGTTTCGGGATATGCAAGGGTGTGCAAAACCTCAGTAATTATAGCTGTAACACATGAAAACAACTCAAGCTTTGCATAGCGCTTGCATAAGATTTTCTGAGGCCGAGCAAAAGTTAAGAAGACCGTTTTTGACTTTGCAGTAGAAGGGAAGCTACAATCCATCATGTCGTTATCTCGCTGCGTCACATGGTACACTCTTTATCATGCAGCCATGCAAAACACCATTTGTCTTGGTGCCTAATTCATCGCTGGTGATAAAATGCAAAGTCTTTTTTGGGGCTGAATAAACAGTGTGAGCGAGGGGAGCTTGGTAAACATAGATAACAAGGGTAAATTATGTAGATGTCCAATCTGATGCTCTGATCTTACTGCTAGTCAAAGTCTAAACCCTCCTCTCTAAAGTCATTGTAAAGCAATGATACTGCTTTAAAATGGTCACAAATTCTTTGTTCAAATCTCTTTCACATTTGCATCCAATCCTTTTTGTGCCTCATTCAAATGGGGTTCTAGTCTGAGTAACAATGGAGATTCCCCATTAGCAAAATGTAGTCACTGTCACGGCACTTCATCTTTTCCACTAACTAAAGCAAACCCAGTTGATTTACTTGAAAATTTTAATTCAATAGTGCAGTGGTACAAATTTCAAAGCACAGAGAATGGAGCAGTTTGCCACAGATGAACACACATATGAAAAACCACAGATGGAAAAAGGCTTTTTGAAACTCTTGGAATCATTCATCCCAAAACGCATTTTGTCATACAGCCTTCAGTGCACACCTATATATTGAGCTTGATTCAGTCATTACCTTATCCTAGCTTTCAGCTAAAGCCAACTGAACTTAGATATAATATACAGAAATTAGATCCACAAGAACGTCTGCATTTACCAGTATGGAATAGTAAAATGCTATACTGTCATTTAGTTTTAAAACTCTGACACTGACATATATGACACTCTGACTCCTTTTTGAATGATGAATTTATTGTTATCATACTAGATTTCATTGCAGTATTCTTCTCTGTACATATTGTGATATTGTCAATAATGAAAGAACACTGACCAGCTTCATATTTCTTTCCCATGAGAGCAAAAATGATAATGTTTAACTGGATTTATCTTTTTGTGGCACTACTGGTTTCTTTTTTGAACATCTGTAAGTTCTTTTTTTATCATTTTCTGAGTTTTGTCATTTGAAAACGTATTTAAATATTGAGATATTGTATGTTTTTCATATTATCCACCCCTAGATCTGTACCCCCAGTACTTTCCACCATTGCTCGTCATCTGCATTGATAAATTAATGCAGAAATATACTGCTTTGTTTTTAGGCACTTCTAATAAACAGGGACTGAAATTAATCAGCCTTGAACAGCATTTGTACCGCAATAAAGATGATTAAATCAGATACTTTGAGTTCATGAAAGCACAGCTACATTAGGCTTCAAAATATGATGAAGACAGATGAGCTGAGGACGACAAAGTGCAGAATCTTCCTTTTAAGAACCTCCTCAAGGGTCACACTTCTAGTCCTTTTCCACAGCTGGGTCAGAGAGAAACAGATCATATCAGCCTCGTGAACTCAGCTCGGAGCCTCATCCGCTCTCAGGTCTCAGCAGATTCACATCGATCATGTTAATGAGAACTGAAAAGTTACGGTAAGCTTTTAGCCCTGTAAAAAGAGTGTAGTCCACAAAGGTATAATATAGGAGTAATATTTTATCCAAAACAAAATATCAAAAAATGCCCATGGTCAATTATGTAATGTTAAGTGCCATATAAGTGCACTTTAGGGGTCTATCTCATTGAACAAACCTGAACTGGCTATTCAGTTAATTATAATGGCATTTAAGAACTGAATTAATGTCAGAAAAGGGAAGACACTCTACAGAACCACAGTTTGACACCACTATTACATAAAGAAGCACGTACTGTTGAAGCTCTTTTGTGTTGGCGTACACAAAAGCAGGACTGTATGCTCAAAGGAGCCTTGTCAACATCTGCCTGACAGCACCTCTCTCCTTTTCTCTCATGCCCTTGTAGGCTCTCCTGTCCTGGCACAGAGATCTGTGAAACGCTCTCTTAAGCACTCAAACAGGCCTTCTGCTATAAATCAGCTTCATCCTCTCATCCACGAGCCACCATCCTTTTATAGACACGCCAAGGACACTTTCTGCCATTTATGGGCTCCTGTGAGAAGCACATTGAGGGGCAGAGAAAAAGATTCCTGTCAAGGTGTTTCAACAAAGGAGGCGACAATTACCTCCGTTTTATCTCGCCCCTCCGCAGAACACAACCGGCCTCTAAAGCCCTCCCGACTCAGTGCCAGCCCATGCCCAGAAGGTGCCAATAAACACTAGGTAATGTGTATGTTTGAGAAGATGGCTAGGCTTATGCACTGCTGTTTATGGTCTAGCAACCAATTCGTACCCGACACCTCATCCCTCACAGCAAGGCTGGCTTGTCTCAGCCCAAAGCCTTTGAGGAGCGTTCTCTGTTTCGTCAGGTAAGCAGCAGGGCCTGATAGTTGAACTGCAACATAGGGGGCAACATATGTAAAGCTTGTTTCGTGTAACACAATGAACAGAAAATTCTCTTTAATGATCCATTCATCCACTCAATGCTCAAAGTTTTTAAGATGTACACTTCTTGATTTAAACACACCAACACTACACTGATGTTGTAATTTACCTGCAATATTTTACAATATCACCAAAACAAACATTTTAAGAGTTTTATTCAGTGACATAATTCAATTTTAAATTAAAGAGCTGCAATTTCACTTCTATTTGTATAAAGAGATTTTTCAGCTTTAGCTTAACAAGTTTTATGCTTCCAAGTTTGATCGTCGCTAATTCCATCCACTAATTATCTAATGCTTATGACTGAAAGGTAGCACAAGCTTAGACAGATGGGGGAATTTAACGGTATAATGCAGAGACATCAAGTTACATTACATTATGTCACTGAATTAATTTAGAAATGTGCTGATGTCATTAAGATTAAAAAAAGCTTGGTGTCTTTCAAAAGAAGACTGGAATTAGCTTAAATATGAAATGTTAAATGTTAAAAATAAAATAAAATCACCCTTTAATCCCTGCTGCAATACTAAATGAGAAAATGTACAATTTTCACACAAGTCTTTCAACCTTGAGTCCAATCCACTTGTTTAAACTTTAATGAATGTTTAGCTACATTACAATTCCCTTACAAAATCTGACGCTAAGATGAAGTCTTGGTCAAAGTATTATTTCACATGTGGGGATTGGGATGCTACACTTGGTGTTGGTCTCAAAGTCAAATATTGTGTTCATGTAAACCCTGAACTGGTGTCCGAAAAAGGGTTTAGCAGAGTTTACACAACAGCAGGGAGCACACTTTGCACGCAGCTGTGCATCAAATAAACACTGATAAAAATTCAGTGGGGACGAAGAATCCAAAACACTAAAGCGTCCAAAAGAAGAGCTTTAAGTGCGTTCCTGTTAGTCAGACCCTGTGGGTCAGCTGGGGTGAACCGGTCCATTGTGGACAATTGAAGATTATAACAAGCTGACTGCTGTTAAAACTCTAGGTTTGTTTGGACCTCCAAAAATAACAAAGCGGAGCCGTACATCAACACATGGAACCACGTGTAGGCACACACACATATGCACACACACATACATAACCCCTTTCTCATAAAATAGAAACACATGCGTTGTTTCCCTGATTATGCCTCATCTCCCATGATGTCACACTCATTTGCTCTCATGCCATACAGATGTGGAGGCTAATTAAGTGTTGGGAAGTAATCAGCGCTAATAATTCAGTCTTGGCATCCTCTTTAACTGTGTGTGTCTGTGTGTCTGTGTGTGTGTGTGTGTGTGTTGAGAGAGAGGTGGGCAGACGTTTCATGACACAAAGTAGTGATGGCAGCACTGTGGAACCATCAGCAGGATCTGTGGGAGTAAATTACATTTGCGCAAAGACGTCAAGACTGTGATTAATGCTTGTTAATGCCTTATTACAGAATGACACTGGCACCCAGCAAAGACTTTAGATCCAAAATAAAACAGCTTGATCCCAGGTTCCCACACAAAGCTTGTGGAAAAAGACTTTCACGTGTATTTACAGAAAACACAATTCTTATAATATTGTGCAGACAGGTGAAGTAAGTCATAAAGATGTACCATTAAATAAATACCCAAGTGTATGCAGTCTATCATGGGACAATGCACTTTAAATACATTATTTTTTAAATATTAATAAATATCACCAAACTTCCTAAACATGTGTGTCATACAGTTTCTCATTCCCAGCCTTCTTTCAAGTGTCACGTATCAATAGTGCATGGGTAATCCTGCAGCAAATTTGTACTGGATCAGTCCCCGTGGTTTCCTAACCCCTTTAAACCTCAATTATTATTTGCTTTGGACCAGAGTTTCATAGCACACTCAACAGGCACCCACATTTATTTCACCCTGGGACTCTAGGAAAATTTTACAGTCTACTTGACAGTAGTAACTCGGAGAGTGCCAGCCAAGCAAATCTTTTGTGAGTGTTACAAGTTGGGGCCGGCAGGGCACTGGTATCCCGGTGCTGCGACGTCACAGACGCTGACACACAGGCTCAAGCCTGTCTCTCTCACAGAGAAATAACACTGCAGTTTCCTCTGGCTTTGGAGAGCCATTTAGTCATGTGAGGTATGAGAGCAGCAGATGAAAGTGTCTCACTCTGGGTGACTGACTTACATCTCCTTGCCATCCAGCAGGTGGACGTGGGTTGTGATTGAGTAATGGTGTAAAATTTGTGTCGTTTGGCATGCAGCCATATGGTCACTGGTCAGAAAATAGTGTACATGGTCTACTGTCACATGCAGGATATGTGGACTACCTAAACTGTTTCCAAGACCCCTTTAATTTGATTTGATTTATTAATTTATTCTGGAAAAAAATAGAAATATGTGGATTATATAAAATCTAGAATGTTCATCAATCATTCATACGAATTACAAATGACAGCAATTTACAATTCTATGTTCAAAAAGAGGTAGGAATAAGTATATATTTATTTACTCCCACCCCTTTCTCTGTTTAAATTTTGTATATAATCATAATATACAATGTGCCTATCCATATAACCCCCCAAAAACTCCCCAAGTAACATTCTCACCATCACTTTCAGCATCATCATTTCCATCAACAATCAGTGATCAGTGAGTGTCATCATCCCATTTAGAATGATTCGTTTTCCTCCGCCTTGTATCTTTTGAAAATTATTTTAGTCTCCTTTAAAATAAGAGGTGAAGAGCTTTCAAAACCTGCTAATAGTTACCGTATAATCTAATCCCACGCACACAACCAAGTGCAAAAGATCACACATTGTTTACAGAAAACAAACTCAAATGTGAATATTTCTGCAAACTTTTGAACTGTTTATTTGCTTAATTTAACATAATGGCTTGATGGCAAAAATAAAACCTAACATTATATGTACCATAACCTTAAAAAGGCTGCTTTAAAATATTTAGTTCAAGAAATTTCAAGCATTAACTCTTATTTTGAAGATTTTAAGATTCTAAAAAGTAACTCAAAATAGTGAGGCAACTTACATTTTTTGAGGTTTAAATGTTTTTTAGGTCTAACATTTTTACAGTGTACACACCAGATTTTATATTTTATTATAAGAGTTCATTTAACAGAGAAGAATTGATGTCCTTAATGATTCGGATAAGCCAATAGCAATCTCAAACATCTTTGTTGCAGGTTAAAATAATTCTGCACAGAAACCAACTACCTTAACCATTACCCTTTAAAAAGACGTTCACGCAGTTTATTGACAATATTAGTCTAAATTAGTTTAATACTAGATTTACTTAGTTTAATACAGATATTAAACAAGCAATGACAAACTATTATATGATCCTTGCTGCAAATTAAGCGTCCTGTGTAGTTCTGGAAGGAACATAGATACAATGTTGTATAAATGATTTGGTTGCATTGTGAACTGAGAGTAGGGCCTGATGACTGGCCCACCTATCAAAAATTCATTCTGCAGTTCATGACACTGCCTTGTCTCATCGAAACCCATCCAAGTATTAAGGTCAAGAGTTATTTTGCATCCCACACGAGCAGCGTGTATCCACACAAAATCACTCACTTCATCAGAGCACTCGGAGGTACTTCCAAAAGACTTGCATAAACAAAGGAGTGCAACCGCAAAGAGTTAGACCAAAAACAAAAGAACTAGCTTAAACCAGAATGGAAGTGACCCAACGAGCCAATGTTCATGCGGACACCAAGGCGTGCAAGAGGAAGAGAGGGAAAGAATAAACAAACAGGAGAGCAGTGACTGAGACTGAGCAGCACACTGCATCCCAGGGGGCCCAGCCGAAAAGGATCTGATTTCAGCCATTCATTCTCTCTCAGCCAGGGAGGAAGCCACCGGCCTCTCAGAGCAGCGTCGCAGCACCTGGAGCCCCACGCAGGAAACTTGAGGTCACTTCCCACCATTCACAACCACACCAGGCCCCCAACCACCAGACACGTGCCCCCTGTGCTATTTCAGCCAAGTGAGAGGGGGATACAGATGAGGAAATGAGGCGGTGGTCTACACGAGATAAAACAACCTCATGTTGGCACACTCCATCCTCAGGGATCCCCTGCAGAAGTCACATTCTTCAACCAAAGGCCAGACTACAGACAACCACTGAATGTGAGATGAGTTCATTATTTTGGATGATTCATCACATTTTTTACACTTTTTACTGGAAATATTGTGTCACATTTTATGACAAAGGTTAATGGTACGTGCAGACATCAGCTGTCATTTGAGCTGCACAACAGCCTCTGAACGTGTTTCAAGTCTGAGCCAAACCGTTCCCCCTCACAAGTTAGGGTTTGAACTGATTTACTGTGGATTTGCAACAAAAGACAACTTGGCTGCAAGTAAACAGAACAACAACGGTCACATGTTTGACCAGTTGTCATCTTAATAAAAAACAAAGTGCTTTGAAAATCAGCTTGCCACCTGCCACGATTAGATTCCTGGATTTAAAAAAATAAACAGTGGAAAAGAAGACAAAAGTATAAAAAGGAAAACCTTCTCTGCTCTCCCTTTAGAGTCACACTACAGATGGCAGTCGTCCAGCGCCTGAGAGAGGCTAACCTTAGAAAAACATGCTGCTCTAAAAGAATGTGACCATGGTCAAGGCTCACCGGAGTCTCAAAGCCTTGACACTGTGCAGAAGGGGGGGGGAGAAAAAGAGAAAATGCAAACAAATGCATTTTCAACATCCCTCAACTTCTGTGAGGACTCAAATACCAGACACTAAAATTACATGGGGGATGGTGGGATGGATATTTTATAGACTTTTTGACTCATTACCCAAGAAGAGAGGGGAAAATAAAAGGTCCATCACTGAAAGAGGAGAGCATTTAAATAGCTGACACCCACAATTTCAGACTCTGCTTCTCTTTGAGACAAAGACATCTTGCGACTTGTCAGAAAGCAAGAACTTAGATGAAAACTGTGCTCTACCCAAACCTCTGGTCCATATTTTATGAAGCGATGGTGAATAGTTACAAGACAACTGGCAGATAAAGAATGCCTTATGTTTCACATGGCCTTGCTCACCCCAGTAGACTTGTAACTCGTGTACTAATTAATGGCTAATCACATGGCTGGCCAAATGCCTACAGTATCAGAAAAGGAAGTAACTCTTTTCACAGGGTGCTTTTCTTTACTATCCTTACATACCATACTCACTACTCTTCTACTGTACTTCAAATTCAGTTGACCTTTTCTCATGGTACCCACAACCTGGCTCATTCACCCAACCCAAAATAAAAAAAAAACCTGTTTTAAAAGACTTTGGTCTTGGGTGGGAATATGAACTCACTGTGAAAGCGGTCACTCTGTGTGTGAAGGCTCAGGAATTTTGTGCCACGTATATGAGAAGGCTAGAACTTGACTCCATTTCAAAGGGGTGATTTACAGTAGCTTTCCAACAATCACTCCTGAACTCCCTCCTTTCAGAGAAATGAAAGGACTAGAATTAGGTTGGCAAAGGATAGGAATGTAATCAGTCTTAAGGTTCTTTAGTGTTTTATTGAACCTAAAACGCACGTCATGGAGGAGTGCCCTGCCACAAGCTCATAAAACAAAACCTCTGAATGGGACAGGCCGGCCACCAATGATGGCCGCTCTGGGCAGTGGTCAGGCACGAGAGTCTGTTCTGAACAAAGAGCTAAAAAACGAGCCAAAAGCCCGCTCCATCTGCTCTATCTATCCACAGCATCAGTTAGTTACCAGTTACATTAAGGCCCTGTCCCTTAAGGCCATTACTCTTACCGCATGTGTATCGTCACCGAGAAGCTGTTTCGGGTGAAATCATTAGCTCTGTCAAATAATTTACCTTACAGGCTACTGCCGCCAGTTACAGTACCGTGCAGCTGTCTGGAGCCCCCCCCCCCTCATTTCTTCATATTTTGCTTCTAAAGAGCCAGATTTTCTTTGTATTTATTTAATGTATCGTTGGGGATTATATCTCCAGGCTTCCTGAAGGACAACATTTTTGGCTCTCATTTTCAGTGCAGTGCCTGTACCTGATTAGCTGAGGCAGGACCAGTGTATATAAAAAGCAGCTGACATCCAAAGAAAAGCTTTGAAATGTCCTTCAAGAAGCCTGGAGAACGCAAGACACAATAAATGACAAGAAAGTTTGCCTAAAAGAGTTCAGGATGTGCTGAAGTTTGGCTTTGGCTCAATGCTGACTTTATGCTGGTTAGACTATACCGAGTATATAACACAAATCTTTATCTAAATATTTACATGGATGTGTTGCAACTCTAGAACAGGATGTGTAGCAAAACCTACAGAGATGAGGATTAGCACTTTTCAGTTAACCAATGCGCCTAATCTCCGTGACTCATTAGCGAGTCATTAACCTGCCTGTTCAATTCCAGGTGTGTCTTGATTAACGATGGCTCCACTCCCTTTTTGTATGGGCTTATTTTACACATGCATAAGACCATTATCACCACTTTGGTGGAGAGAAGTTGCATCATGGTTTTATGGAGACACCAATCAAGTCCCTGCAGAAGACATGGTGAAATCTCAGTGTTCGTGCTTAAGCTATAGATCCGAGTCAGGCCTGTAGCTCAAGGGTGAACCCTAAAGGTCATCAGATTGCAGTGTTCAGTTAGACTAATGATTAAATCATGTGGCAACATGTTATTTAAACAAAAAAGACCTTTTTCTTTAAGAGTGCCCTGGATGGAAGGATTTAGCAGGTGCTGGAGGCAGCGTTTTCTCAAGCTTTGACACCAAACAGCTGGTATATATTCATAAGAAAGACAGAAAGCCCAAACAAAGTGGATTTTTTCAAACTAGACCATCCAAGGAGACAGGACAGATGTGGAAAACTGTTATTTATCCCCCCAAAAGACCTTTTCATTTAGGTGAACCCTTGACAGGAAGGATTCAGCAGGTCAAGCTTTACACCAAACTGAAAATGTTCATAAGAAAGAAAGAAAGATTGAAGAAAGAAAGAAAAAAAGAAAGAAAGAAAACCCAGCTGATGTGGGTTTTAATGTTTTTTTTTTTTTTTTACAAACCAGACCATCCAGAGAGGTGTGACAGATGTGGCAGATTAATATTTAACCAAAAAAAAAAACAAAAAACAAAAAAACAAAAGGAGCTTTTTGTTGTTGGGAGGAAGCAGCAGGTGCTGAAGGACGTGTTTTCTCAGGCTTGAATTTTAAAGAGCTTTTATAATAAAGAAAGAAAGAAAGAAAGAAAGCTCTCCACTGAAGTGGGCTGAGAGGTTATCATCTACACAGCTGTGAGGTAAAGTGTAGCCGCTGCTTGAACGGACTAACCGGGCTGTCAAAGAGTGAACTGCTCTGAGGGGAGAAAAAAGTTACCTCGCTTACCCACCAAAGTAGCCCGATATTTTCTGCCACGGCTCCCCTGTTTCCGCCGTGCTGTCCGACGTTGAAAAGAAGCGCTGTTTTTAGGTCCCTCCGCGCTTGTTCCCGGTCCTGCTTTTTCGGCCGCAGAATACACGAGCGAGCCGCTGCGTTTTCTGCCCGAAAGAAGAGCGATCCGCGTCCTGCAGCCCCGCGCGCTCAGCGAGGAAGTCAGTGAGTCACAAGTTCCCGCCCAAAGAAAGAAGGAAAAAATGTCTTTCTGCTCCCAGTTTTAGGAACCGAATCCTCTCATTACATTTCGCCCACATTTATTTGATTAGCTTACAAATGTTCAGGGCCCTTCACTCTGGGGGAAAGGCCACTCTAACGTGGCCCGGAAGAGCCTCTTTGATGGAGGACTGGGGAGTGCAAAAGAGTTCATTTCAATCAAAATACAACATACACACATCTCTCTGTTCACCCATATTGTGGAAATGATACATTGTTACAGTGTTTGTTATGGACAGGTTGAGGGTCACATTTCTCCAATTAAAGTTCATATTTCTGCTTCTTCCAAATTCACTGAAACTGCAGATTTCCAACCTTGTCGTCCAGCTGATACACAATCACACACAAACCCCAAACAACAGGCTTATTTCACAATGAGATTAACAAAATGTGCAAGCATTAGGATTAAATGTACTTGGTATTAGATTGTGTGGCTTTAACGGTCAAACCTTAGTTCTTAAACTGTGCTGTCCTCTTGTGACAATGAATAAAGTGAAAGTGACTAGTCTTGTGGTTGTGGAACACTGCACAGTGAACCGCAACGGAATCCAACCTCTGCTTTTCATACACAAACCTGTGCAGCAGTGTGGGAGCAGTGATGGGGACGGTACCTTGCTCAAAGGTACCTCAAGGCAAACTACTAGTCTTGGATTCGAACCCATGACCGTCCCGCTCCTGAATCCTAGCCTGTAAACACTAGGCCACTGCTAGAAAATGAAAGAAAACTCTTCTGGAGTGGATGGTGAGGTTATTCACAAGCTACACGATCTATAAAGATGTGGGAAATAGTTATTAAACTCTTTATTAAAGTGCATTCTTGGTGGAAAGGGTGTTGATGGCTATATTGGAAATGGTTCTAAGAAAGAATAACCTATCCTGAAGTGCGCTTTAACCTTGTTTACCTTGTTTAATCATATATATATGATTGTGTTGGTTTAATGACCGCAATCTCTAAACTGCTTCCACACCTCCAAAATCAACAATTAAATGAGCGCTGCTTTCCTTCGTTTCACTGTCAGACGTCAGACATTTGGAGGGTTAGGCCATGATCATGAAATCTGCTTCTTTCACTTCATAATGGATAGAAACCTGTTTAAGGAAAAGGATCATTCTTCACTGTTTCCAACATTTTAACTGGCAAGTCTAGCAGAGAAGAAGTAGATGGAGAGCACATTCTCAGCTCCTTCAGTTCTTACAACAAACCACAAGAGCCACATGTCCCTGCTCTTGAGGACGTTCTCACTGACCTTTTTTTTTAATAAATTATAAAGCCTAATATTATATCTCATCCATGGGATAGTAAAAAACGGATATGATGCCCACTTAAAAGTACCAAATGGGGAAATAACTGAATGAAGTTCTCAAGAACTTGAAATGGAAAATGTAAGTGTTAAATGATGGAGTTTGAGGCATGTTTAAATGATGGAGTCTCCTGTGTAAAACAGCAAAAAGCACAGTTTTTCAGTGTCTACATGAAACCAATGTGAATTTACTTTGCTGCTCGTTTTAAGTGAATGCTTACTGAGTCGTGTGACTGAGTGTGTGATTCTGACTCTCCTGCTCCCTCGATCAATCCCCAAATTATAAACTCTAATTATACACACTGTGGCACAGGCATCACAGGCCTGCAGTGCAAATTAGAGGACATATTGCCTTCGTCGTCATCAGATGTTGAGGACAGTAAAATATACTTGACTGCATCACAAACATACACCCTTAGATTGTTTTCCTTTTTTATATATATCAAGAGAACATTTTGAGGATAATGTAAGATTAATGTAAGATTCGGGGAATTCTGAAACATTTTACCAAAGTAGATCTCCAGCCCAGCCACCTTATAGTGAGCCTTTAAAACTAAAAAAATAAAAGTAACAATACATAAAAAACAGCTTAGGAGGCACTTAAATCGATGTATGCTAACGTTACATTAAACAAAGTCATGAATGTAAGCATGGTGAAAAATCTTTAAGTATAATTAAGCGTAATTAATATCCAGACATATTTTCTTCTATGTCTTTGCTATTTGTAATCATTTCAAGGTTTTGTTTCAGGAAACAAATGGTAATTGTGCATTAAACTGTGTTTGTATCACATTCATTCATTATATGATAAACTCCTTTCAATTTTTTGATCAACAAAATACAATCATTTGACCACAGTTGACCAAACTTTTGCATTTAGAAGTTGGTAAATATGAAAAATGTGCATAAGCAGTGGTTAGAATGTGTGCGTGATGTCGTGATCACATAAGTAAGACAAGACTAAGGCACTAATCAGAAACCTTAGGTGTTTCAAAAGTTTGGAAATACTAGTCATATTAATGATTGTATTATTAATATTAAAAAAGAACACAATTTTTGAATAATATTGAATATTGAATAATGAGCAATATAGTTTGTAGTTTTAAATACTTTGACTGCATTTTGAGATATTTTATTCATTTCACAAACATCAAGAAATTAAACTATTAATTAAACATAATGTAGTGCATATGTCAGTTAACAGTAAATGCTTGATAAAGTCTGACCATCCTGAAAACTGAATTATAAATTTGCAGGTACAGGTGAAAAAAACGGTTTCAGCAAACCTGTAAAACATGGTAATTAGTCATCACTAACTGCAAGAGCAAAGCCACCTGTGAAACTGCCACAAATGTCTCCACACTCCCGTAAAACTGGAATCTCTTAGGGCGGTGTACCCAGCATGTGCTTTACATAACAGTTTCAGAGTGTGACTCAAACTGCATCATCACTTCTTAACAACACTTCTAACACTTCAGCGATGATGAAACAGCCTACAGGAATGACATAACTCCTCAAGGACAACCACCTGTCTCTGAGAGCAGACAATGGAGAAGGTATCTGTGGAATTCAGGAGAGTGCAAATAGGATCTTGTCCTGTAATCATCTCTTGGAGTCGAGCAGAACAAATGAGTATCAACACAAACGCATCACTTGACATGAATCTTCTCACCCCATCAGAATGTTGCAACACCATCTCCAGTTCCTGGAATGCTTCAAGAAATCCAACAAGTCAACCCAGATGATCCTTTAAGACACAGTAGGAAGGTTTACTGACTTGCTGCAGCATGAAAAACATCTTGATTCATCACTTCTGCACATTCCAATATTCAATACCTGACTTAAGCTCAGTTTCATCAATGATAATTCACCCTTCAGCAAAAGATCCTGTGTTCCCCTTTTAATCAGGCAGGATCTGGGTTGTAATAGCAGAACAAGTGACTCTGAGATCTGTAAACTCTTTTTCATAATCATTTTCTTCACCATGTTGTCCTGGTGGCTGGTGTCCAGCACGTTTTGATAGTTCACGTATTCAAAAAAGTGTGTGGGAGCAGGAGATTATCTTCCAGGATCAGAGTTGTTCTATCCAGCTCTTTTCAGGAGAGAATTTGTTTAAAAAAATAAATAAAAAATTGACTCAAGTTAATGTACTATCCCTTCTAAAGTCTTTTTGTGCCTTTGTTTTCTGCATATAAAGAACTGAAGGTAAATTTCATTTTTTATATTTTAATTCTGCATGTACATTATATGTATTGGAACTTGTATTAGACTACTCTTGCACAGTGAGTGTTTATGTTTCTTAAATTTATAGGTTCTTGTCATTGTGATGGCCTAGTGGTTAGGGCGTTGGCCGGAGGATCGGGGGTTCGAACACCTTCCCAATAGGTTGCCCTGAGGTATCCTTGAGCAAGGTGCCGTTCCCGTCCCGCTCCTCCCTGCGATGGGCTGGCGACCTGTCCAGGGTGCGTCCCCCGTCCTCGCCCTGTGTGCGCTGGGTTGGACACCAGCACTCCCCCGTGACCCCGTTTGGGACAAGTGGCAGAAAATTACTAACTGACTTGTCATTGTGATTAGTCTGAATGTTGAGAATTTTAGACATTTCATAGGTAACGTTAGTATTGCTCTTTACACACAGTAAAGGAAACTGAACTGCAAATTAAATTGTTTGTTTTCCTAAAAACAGTTTGTAAAATGATCATATACACACCATTTATGGGTTCCTACACTGAGAATGGAAAGTAAATGAATGCACATTATGTTGTTTGCTTTTACTCTATACCCAGTAATAATACTTAATATAATAATACTTATATATAGTATTGTGCAAAAGTTTTCCAAGAGCCAGGCTTTTTTGTTTATAATGTACTGTTAAGGAACAGTTCTCCAGGCTCCATGTAGGAAAAAAAACATTTTTGGCTCTCAGTCCAGTTTTCAGTCCAGTTCCCTTACCTGATAAGTTTCAGAGGCAGAAGCATTGTGGGGTTATCTTCACAGGGAACAAAACAAAAGGCATGTCCAAAGAAGAGCTTTGGAAGGTCCTTCAAGAAGCCTGGAGGATGATTCCTGAAGACAAGATAAAGAAAATGGAAGAAATCTATTCCTAGGAAAATATAAAGAAATAAGGGGTGGCTCAAGACTTTTGCACAATGCTGCACAAAGTGTAAATGAAACAGTTGTAGTCCAGTTATAACTTTACAAACATTTTATATTTGAAACTTCCAACCTGATTTTGTTAAATTCATGCATTTGTCACAGTGTAACCAGTAATTATAATTCTTTCACATATCTTCAACACCTAAAACACTTAATTTAACACTTCACACTTACTCAATAAGAAAACCAGTACCTGAAATTGACTCATAATCCCCTGCTTGGGACAGTGCCAGTGGCTAATGAGAATAATAGGATTAATAAAAGGGCTCTTCTGATGGAATGTGTTAAACTACATTGTTTCCAAAGAAAGAACTGTTCTATCATTGAAAGGCGACACTGTCATCTGCTAAAAGAGAAAATCCCAATCTCCCAATCCAAATGTTGGCCCAGTCCCAGGATACTCTTCTGCATATTAATCTTAACTACTTGTGCATTAGACTACTACAAAATTCGTCATGCAATGCCACAGAAGAACTGTATTTAGTTCCATGAAGAACCTTAAGTGGATTGTTCTTCAAGGGACCATTTTTGTAAATGAGATGTGTGAGATATTAACCTTTTAAACTTCAAAGACCCTCCACACCAATTGGTGAAGACCTTTAAGGTGAAGCTCTTTAAAAAGCTCTTCTCATTAATATATATCAGTTTCAAAAATAGGAACTAAAATGGTTCTTCTGTGGGACTGCTCAGAGAAACCAGTTTTTTTGTGGTTGAAGAGGCTTTTTTTTTGTAGTCTTGCACAAGACGGACCATAAGCATAAACACCTGAAGAATGAGTAAGAGCAGCTTATTCAGACGCCTGTGGGGCGGATGGGGCAATGTGGGAGACAAGAGTGGCCCTGATAATGAGGATGGTCTTACCCTCTGGGTAGGGGGGCAGATAGAAAATGTCTGTGAGCAGAGGAAACATTCCAGTAATCTGAGCTCAGTTACTACCCAGCAGTGTTATGTCACTTGTGTTATTTTCACAGGCCTGTATTAAAGAGACCAAACACTATATATCTTTCAAATCTCAGCTTCCCAAACCATTACAGACCAATGACCTCGTGCCCTGACACTTTGTGGTGCTGCTCTTTAACCTGCAAACTCTCAGACTAACTGCTGGAAAGACCAAGACGGCGATGGCCACATCTCAGACACATTGCATTCATCCCTGTAATTTGGTTACTCTGAGAGTCGAGAAGATTGGTTGTTTTTTTTGCATCTTAAACTGTATGACAGATCCTCAGAGTGGAAACCCCACAAACCCCAGGTCAATCAGAAAGACGTAGTATGGAAAATCTGAACCCATTCAGGGCTTCTTCTACCACAAAACATTCTGCACAGTGTGCAAATCTCGCACATATAAATTTCATGGCAGTTATGAGCAACATTTGTTTGGAAGAGAGGCAAAGGCTGATAGATGACGTCCTTTCATTTGCATACATTTGTTTTTGTCTGTTCTTGTCTTTCTGTCAGTTGGCTTGTCTGTTAGTGTCTGAAACAAAGGGGGAATTTAAGAGAACGGTGATAACATGGAGAGTTTCATTTTCTTATCACAGCTATTAATCTGTGAAGGGGTGTAAGTGCAGAAACCTGTTTTTGTAAAGCTTCTTAAATGTCCAAAATGGCTCACATGCAATGGTTGACTTGTTTGGAGGGCTCAGCTCCTTACTTTTTGGGCGAGAGAAAGGAAGGCTGTTGTATACATTTCTGCTCGTGCACTTTTCTCACATGTTTAGACATCAGATGGCCCTTTTCCCATGTTTTTCCATTCCTGGTCATTCCTGGAAGCAGAGGTGGAATAAATGATTGGAAAGACCCAGTGATTCACTCAGGTGTCTGTCGTCATTGGGATTTCTCACACTGAAACATGCAAGCTGGATGGGTGTCAGGTTTGGGGTATGGAATACCAAAAAAAAGCCCTTTTAGTAACACAGAACTTATGATCTGTTAAGGTCCACCAATCTCTTTGGTAAATGTAGTTCTTCTTTATTGTGGCCAAAGTCATTCAGTCTGTCAACACTGCAGCCAAAGCATATAAACCCAGTGGCTCAACACCCTGTGTTTGTTACAGAGCTGCTCCCCAAGCTCTAGTTTATGCAACACAGCCGAGCAAGTAGATGTCGGTGATGGATGCTTCTGATCAGATGGCCATATAAAGTGAACGTGTGCTCAGTGTCCCGCAGAGATGCAGAGAGAAAGAGCAACAGCAGCACCGGGATTGCATCCAAATATGTGTCATAGTGGAAAAAAATACATTTATATATACAGTTATACTGTCCTTAGATGGCAGCTGTGAATCACCTGACTAATATACTTCAGCCAGGTATTCAGTCAGGTGATTCACAGCTACCATCTATGGAGAACATAACTGTATATTTAAAATTGTAATTCTCTTTACACACACACAGAGAGAGAGAGAGAGAGAGAGAGAGAGAGAGAGAGACACAGATGTGTGGAGGATATATATGTATGTATGTATGTATGTATGTATGTATGTATGTGTGTGTGTGTGTGTGTGTCTGCTTTAAGATGTGTGGGGCATGCTGCCCTCTTCTGCTGAGATTTTGTAATTGCAGTTTGTTCAGACAATCTGTAAAAAAATATCAATTAAGGGTTTTTTACTTTTCTTCTGCCTTCTCTCCAATACCTCACTGTTATAATCCTCTCAATTTTTTAAGTGTTTAATAACTTTTGCATCAATACTGAAAATAATACACTGCATATAAAAGTTTACTGTTTTTTTCTTACTTTAATAAGTTAAGGCAGTGGGGCAGCGGTGGCCTAGTGGTTAGGGAGTTGGCCCACATCGGAAGATTGTGGGTTCAATTTCCTCACCAGTAGGTTGCCCTGAGGTATCCTTGAGCAAGGTACCGTCCCCGTCACTGCTCCCTGGGTGCTTTCAATAGCTGCCCACTGCGGCACGGTGTTTGCATGGGTTAAATGCAGAGGTCCAATTTCGTTGTGGTTCACTGTGTGCTGTGACCTCGCAATGACAAGGGTTGTCACTTTCACTTAAATTTAAGCCATCTTTATTTCCAGATGTAAAATACAGCAGGTTTCAACCAAAGCGCTTTACAAAAAAAAAGTCCTAATCATATTAAACAATAACAACAACAACAACAATAATAAAAAATACTACTAATAAAGCAGGATTGACTAGAAAATACAAATTGCAAAGAAATTAAATAAGGCAGAAACTTAGTTCAGTGGAGTTAATACGACGACGTGAGAAAAATAAGGTTTTTAAATCTGACTTTAAAATGTCTTGAGGGGCATTAATTTATTCATTATTACTGGAACATTATTCCATTAACTCGGTGGATATTCAAAATAATAATGTACATATTTTTATAAATAAATGAAAAGAATGAAATATGATTAAAATATGTACGTACCTTTCATAATAGAATTTTCAGTTGTTCAGACTTTTATAAACCTGCTTTTCTTTGCGTTCAGCTAGTATATCGGGAGGAATTTGGTTTAGTGCACAGTGTGTCTGAGGTTAATGACCGCAGGTTACCTGTAAAAGCGATCACGTGCTAAATAAACACCTTCCCGCTGTTACAGAAACTGTCGAATCTGCTGAAGAGAAACAGCCGCTGCTGTGCGCGCCCACGTGGGAGGAGCAGAGCACGTGAGTGTCTGTGCGGAAAGAGAGCGACTGCGACTGCGGCTAACAGGCGCTGGAAAACAAACATGTCGTCGTTCAGAAAGGCCCTGAAATCCAAACAGCGGGATCATAAAGAACGATCTCAGGTCAGTGCTGGTGTTTACCGGCTGTCCGGTGTGTGGGTTCCGTTAAGCTGCGGGTTAAAGCTCCGCTTTACGGGCCAGAGCGCTGTTCAGGGAGGAAGAGTCTAGAGCCACATCTGTGGGACTTTTTGGTGTTTATTAAAGGAAGACCATTATTTATTTATTTATTTATAAAAGCAACACACTCCCTCCCTTTCCTGAGAAGAAACATTTTAAATGAACACTTTTCTTCTATTTTATACACAGGAGGTTAAGAGGGCGCGTGCGTGCGTGCGTGTGCGCGTGTCTCTCTCTCTCTCTCTCTCTCTCTCTGTCTGTCTGTCTCTCTCTCTCTCTCTCTCTCTCTCTGTCTCTCTCTCTCTCTCTCTGTCTCTCTCTCTCTCTCTCTGTCTCTCTCTCTCTCTCTCTGTCTCTCTCTCTGTGTCTCTGTCTCTCTCTCTGTCTCTCTCTCTCTGTGTGTGTGTGTGTGTGTGTCTCTAGTTGGTTAGACTGAGGTACCCTTGAGTAAGGTACCGTCACTAACACTGTTCCCTGGGTGCAGCCATTGCAGCTGCTCTTGGTGTGTGTAGGGTGGTGGTGGTCTAGTGGTGGGTACTTGCCTACGGACCTCTGGATCAAGAGGTCCCCGGTTCGAATCCCACCTTCAGCACTACCACCACTGGGTCCCAGAGCAAGACCCTTAACCCTGAGTGTCTCCAGGGGGACTGTCCCTGTAATTAGGACATGGAAGTCGCTCTGGATAAGAGCGTCTGCTAAATGCCGTAAATGTGTGTGTGTGTGTGTGTGTGTGTGTGTGTGCTGAGGTGTTAAATGCAGAGAACAAATTCACTTTTCAGTTGAAAATGAATTTTGTTCATTTAAATGGGAAATACCGACCACATGTGATGACTTTATTGCTTGCAATCGATAAAGATTTTTGAAACATTCTTACACTCATTGTTCCAGCTTTATTGATTTTAAAATCCTAACATACGAACATCGCACAAAGGTTGAAACTGTCGTTCTCTCTGTTTTATCCCCCAGCCTGGATTCAGGAAGAATTTGGGACTCTTGGAGAAGAAGAAGGACTACAAACTTCGTGCAGAGTAAGGAGCTTCTTCTCTTTGTGCTCTTAATGTTTATGCTCATGTTAATTGGTAAACTTTAATTCTGTACATAAAATACACACAATCCTCATTTGATCAGAATGTGTTGGACAGGAATTTGAGACTAACTTCATGTACAGTGACGTTGCAGGCTGCCAACTCTTTTTGGTGATTGGAGATTGTTAAAGTTACTGTTGATGGGAATGAGGGATGAGAACATTGGATTAAGCTAAAAAAAAAACACTAATCTTGCTTGAGAGTTGGCAACCCTGGACATCCAGTCTTTTTCCTCTCTGCTTGGAAAACTGACCAGTAATTTATGTCATCTTCAAAACAGTGACTACCACCGTAAACAGAAAACCATTAATGCCTTACGTAAGAAGGCGATGGACAAGAACCCAGATGAATTCCACTTTAAAATGATACACTCTCAATTACAGGTATGTTTTTTAAAATGTATTACTTATTTTTTTTTATCCAGGTATCAACCTCATTAACCTTTCTTATAATAAATAGACTGCCAGAATGATGAATGTAGACAGGGCGAGCGCCTCCATCTAGGTAAACTAGGTGTTTGCCTGCAGTGGCATTCGAGGACAAAATGTGACACATTCTTACTTCTCTCGAACTTTTGTGCATTTTTCTCTCTGATATCCCAATAATTTGTAAAGGAAAGTGAAAATGAGCCCATTTTCTAATTCAATATTGCAAGTGAACTATTGTAGGAAGTGGAATAATTGATGTGGAAGACTGCAGTCATTGGAATGACTGTTTTTTTCATGATCTCAGTCGCTAACGTGGATCATGATTGGACATTTTCACAGTATCTTAACCTTCTGCCTTTACCCTTTACCCCTTTATCTAATGTAAAGGGCTCTTTTGGATAAAAAGTGAATTTAAATAATGCGGAATGATTTAAATAAACAGTGTTGCTGAAATCCTGGCAGCTCACCAGTGAGCAGCATCTAAAATTTAATTTGATCCTGTTGCTATTCTTCTTTAATCACATTTGCATTTATATAGATTTGAAAATGACAATATCTAAAAAAAAAAAAAAAAAGCATTTAAAACATGTTTATTAAACATGAAGTTTAGATTTTAGGTAACTGGTAGCCCTTCGTACGGCTCAGTACCCGTGAAGTAGGTCTCAGCTTCAAAAAGGTTGGTGACCCCTGCTGCAGATAGTCTCCTCCACTGTCTGATGTGACGCTTGCTGTTACAGTGCAGATATTTTCCTTTTCCACTTTGGTTTCCTAACATCATTTTAAATAGTCTAAGAGTATTATTTTGAGATTTTCAGATTTACCCTTGCTTTTTTAAAAATGTGGTCATTTAAATGCCCCCGAGCACACACAATTATAATTCATCTTATTCTGTTTGATTGTCTTTTGTCGTTAGGATGGAGTGCACGTCATTAAACAGAAAGAGGAAGAGATGACGGAGGAACAGAAGAAAGTCATGAGGACTCAGGACATCAGATATGTGGAAATGAAGAGGGTGGCAGAGACAAAGGTATGAGCGACTTTCATCTGGTGTCCGTGTGTTTAGTGTAGATCAGTTACTAATATACAGCATGTGTGCATTTGACCTATGAATATGCTTTGGGATGAGATGCACTTTTGTTGTGATTGAAAATGTTGGATAAATGTCAGAAATGTCTTCTTTTCTAGAAAATTGAAAGATTAAAGTCTGAACTACATCTTCTGGATGCAGATGGGAAACAACAAAATAAACACACCTTTTTTGTGGACACCAAAAAAGAAGGTAAGCCAGGAACGTGGGCCTGATTTTACATACGGTTTAAGGGATTTGTAATGTGCATAGCATGATCAATAGTGAAAGTGAAGTGAAAGTGACTATTTGTCATTGTGGAACACGGCACAGCACACAGTGAGACACAGCGGAATGCAACCTCTGCTTTTCACCCACAACACTTACAGCAAGGGGCAGCTATTTAAAGCACCTGGGGAGCAGTGAAGGGGACGGTACCTACTGGGATCAACTCCCTAAACACTAGGCCACCGCTGCCCTCCAGCGCATCGACACAGTCCAAATGGACATTGATTACTACTACTTTGGTGGAACTAAATGATTGTGTTGTGTTATAATTTTTTAGGAAATCCCACACCATTCTTGTCAAAAAGTTGTTTGAAATTAACCGAATGTCTACTTTGTCTTTTGCAGTGGAGGATTTTGATCTGGCCACACACCTGAACACGGTACCCGAGTTAGTGGACAGAGCTTACAACAGGCCTACGCTGGACACTCTGCAAAACAAGCACATTGTCGGAGCTGTGAGGCCGAGGACAGTGCAGGTTTGTCAAATCTTTGTCCTTCACTGACAACTAACACATACTCCAAGACAACAATACTGTCATACTGTAGATGTTCATCAGTCACTGTAAGTTATTGTATTATCGCTGACCTCACATTACTCTGCACAGCTCTCACATCATTCTGTGTGATGGAGCATTTTCACGTTTGTTTATTTGTTTCTCTGTTCAGAAGGATTCTTACTTGTCAAATCAGTTTATCCTTTCTTAACTAAAGGCAGAAAATATTGCCTTCATTCTTGAGAATGCTGTTGGCTTTCAATGAATGCCTGATTGTGATGCTCTGTAGAGGCTGGCCAAGGAGAGGAGGCTTCAGTATGAGGAACTATCTCAGCGTATTGACCGAGAGAAGAAAATGTTTGTCATCACTCAGAAGATCCAAACTCGCAAAGACCTTCAAGTAAGCAGTCGGATTCACACTCTTTACATCCTTGCAGCACAGTGTGGCATCGGTAGCGATGGCATTTATTTTCCACATATGTGACTTTATTGAATTGCTATCGATTTCTCTGTTGTTGTATCTGCAGACTTGATGTGGCTTAATCTTGCGTACAGTCACAAAGAATATCTGACATCATATCTTTCTTCATTCGCAGGACAAGATCAAGAAAGTGAAAGTACGGAATGAAACTAACACCGCTCCTGCTGTCTATAAATTTGAGGCCAAGAGGAAACGATAGGGTTCTCCATCGCCCAAGATGTGTTTTACTTGTCAAAGACTTTCACATGCTTGAAACGTTCCAGTCCTCTGACATCTGGTTTTATTTGAAGGCAGCTCAGGCTCAATCCTGACTTTATACTCCACATGATCAGTTTTATAGGCTTGCATTTTGAAGAATGGATTAGTTACGTGGAATGGCAATTGGATAGAGGCTTGGTTTCATAAACTCATTCATTTTTGAAATGCTGCTGTTTATTTTTGCTCACGTGAACTGTGTATAAATTAATGCAGAGAGAGTGTCATGGTTATAATTTGTATCAAAATAAATCCTCGCATGTTACAGTTGTGTACTTTTAAAGTGTCAGTAGGTGGCAGTAGCATACCTTGTAATCATGTAATTTGCATTTATGGAGAAAGATGAGAATAGGCAACTTACCCCCTTTTTTGATTGGACTTTTAGGTCAGTTTTATATTTCATTGCTCTTACAAGAGGTCACAAAGTTCTTGATTTCTAGGCATCTGACTTATTTCTTAATCACACTTTAGGTTCCTCTGAATGAAGTCTGAGATAATGATCAGAAATATGATTAAATACCTAACATAATACAGCATTTTGAAGAGCTTTTCATTCATTAATTTTTATTTGTAGTAACTATTTTCTGAACAGATACTCTAAGCAAATGTTAGTAGCATGAAAAGCAGACACGAGTCATAAACATGTATTTATGCACAGCATTGATATCACTGAGATGTGAAGTGAATAACAGATTATCTTGGTACAGTGGTGCCTGTCATTGGGTGAGATGTATTAGACAGCAAGTTCTAGACGTTGATATGTTGGAAGCAGGAAAAATAGGCAACCGCAAGGGTCTGAGCCACTGAGAAGAAGGCCATATTGTGACGGCTGGATGACTCGGTCAGAACATCTGCAAAACGGCAGGTCCAAGGAAGGATAAGTGGTGATTTGTGACAGGATCATGAACCCCAAGGCTCACTGATGCATGGAGAGTGAGCTCTAACCTAATCCCACAGAAAAGCCACGCTTCCACCAACTGCTGAAAGATTGAATGCAGGCTATGATAGAAGGGCATCATAGAGCATAGTCAGTCTGGTCTGTGTGCCCATGCAGATGCAGTTGCACTTGCAATGGGCAGGTGAGCATCAGTACTGGACTCAGTTTGAGATCCAGCATCTGTGGGATGTGTTGGATATGTTCGTCAGGCCCCAGCTCACAACTAAGATTTCAAGAATCTGTTTCTAATGTGTTAGTACCAGATATCCCAGTGCTTAAATTGCACTAAAATAACAGGCTTAAGCCACAAAGCATATAAACAATGTTGTAAAATGAACGACTGAATAGCTACATGAATGATGAGATTGTAGAAGCACAATCAGAATAATTGAATTTCAATGCAAAATGATATTTTCACACGAAGTAAAAAATGCTCTGGATCCAAGAAGACACTCCCACTATACCCACTATAAGACACTTATGTCTTTATGTATTCTGGGATTTTACTCTGGAGAACTACCTGTTTTCCCACATATTGGCTTTGTATGATTTCATTTTCTACATAAACATTATGATGAAGTTTAGTGTTTCTCATGGTACCCACCACGTCATAACCCAAAAATATTAAGAAGGTGTGTGATTTATGGTTTAGCTTATTATCTAGCTCATTGCAGTGTAATTTAATTAAAAAATCTATTAACAAACCATAGTTTTACCCACAATAATATTGACACATACTGTCACGTCACTTAAAAATTGACTTTGAAGTTGATACCACACATTTAAACAGTTTAAAATCCCCATAAACACAGCGTTTGTATTAGGATGCTCTTGGGCTCGCTTTCTGGATTGCAGGCCGAAGCCTCAGACCACTCTCCTTAGCAGAGCTTGATTGATCATGCTGCTGCCAGCAGCTTCATAAACGGACCCCATCCATCAGCCTCTCCTGGGATGGATGGGAGGGGCAAGCAAAAGACAGGGAAATGTCACTGTGCTGAGAAGACGAGAGAAGCAGTCCAGGGTGCTGTCCCTGCCAAAACTGACGGCTACAAAGGTATGCATGTGTCAGAATAGAGCAACAGTCACAAACTATTGTCTGTCCCCAACTTGTTAAATTTCTGTCACATTTTGCTTCCAAAAACCTTTGTTTTAATGTCTTGTTGAGGAACAGTTCTTCAGGCTTCCTGTAGGACAAAGTTTTTGGTCTCTCATTTTTAGTCCAGTCTCTGTACCTGAGCAGTTCTCCAGATCTTCCTGAAGGGCAGTGTTGTTGTCTCTCATTTTCAGTCCAGTCTCTGTACCTGAGCAGTTCTCCAGATCTTCCTGAAGGACAGTGTTGTTGTCTCTCATTTTCAGTCCAGTCTCTGTACCTGAGCAGTTCTCCAGATCTTCCTGAAGGACCATGTTTGTGTTTCATTTTCAGTCCAGTCTCTGTACCTGAGCAGTTTGATTGTTTTTTGTTGGTTAATCCTCACAGTGATCTACGGCTGAACCGTCAAGCAGATGATTCCTGATGATCAGGTGATTAGTCTACTGCTGATGCTGAACATGGAGTGGAACCTCTTTATCTAGAACCTTGAACCTTTAGACACTTTGCAGTCTGCACTAAAACATTTGTTCCCATTTCTTTCTTTTAATCTACTCAAGAATTTACAACAGTCTGACAGGCATAAAATAGATCCTAGAATAAAATAGATAATATAATAAAGTTGCTGAATAGGATTTAAGAAGGGACTTTCAGGAAGAACCTCATTATGTTCCTTTAAAAACCGTTTTAGTTAAATGATGAAGACAGAACGTTTAACAAAACATCTTTTAAAAGGTTGTTATCCTGTCTTATCTCCCCAAAAAAGCTTTTTTTGAGGGCGTGAACACATATGTGGCTTGCAACAATGTGATATAATGGTCACAGTGATTTATTGGAATGAGTGTCTGTTCGAAATAGCATGATTGACAGCCAGCATCGTCACAACCGCAGTGATATTTAACACAGAGCCCCTTAGTGACGCATCGATATTGGCCTTGTGTGTTTGCACAGTTTTCTACCCAGAGATAGCAAGATGGCCCCTGTTGGTCATGCCCGTGCCTGTGTGCATGTGTACGTCAATGTGGTTGCCTCAGTGTGGGCATGAGAGGGGGGTCAATAAGCCTTGTGCGCAGTTCCACAACATTTCCGCCTGCCGTTACACAGTTGGCTCACTGTTCTGACTGAAGCCTGCCTTTCATTCACTCATCTCAGAACAAGAGTCATGAAAAGGGGGTCATGGAGTGGGGTGTGTTGAGGGTGACCCTCAGATTTTAAAGATATAGGTCAGAATCCTCTCATTGTCCCATGGTGTTCTGCTCATTGGTGACTGAGCAAGAGGCTTCCTGAAGCCCCTCGGGCCCAGTCCAGAGATTTGTTAAGGGCTCTGAGCGCAGTTACAGCTGTGGACTGTGTAAATACATGGTTCTTCATATAATCAGAGACAAGATTTTGCTTATTACTTTTGCATATGTTCAGCATGTATATTTAAACGCTATGCAAACTGCGCTGTAAACACTATTCTCTGTGGATCTGTCTGTCCACATAAAATAAGCATCGGACAATAAATATTGTGATCAATAAAGGTTTTCTGATTCTGATGTTATTTCATGCTTTTACTGGTTTGGTCTTCATATGATATAATGGGGGCTTAATGAGTTATAATATACTAATAGACCACTGGATGACTTACACAGCCTACTAAAAGGTGGGGCGGGAGGTTTTTCCAGGAAAGTTCCTACGCAAGCTTGGCAGCTTTGTAGGTGTAGCCAAATTCCACCCACTCAATGTCTTTCATATTTTGGGAGACGTTCAGACAGGATTCACACAGATGTGCGAATCGAGCGGGTATCCAGAGGCCTGCAGGGTGTAGGGTTGAAGGAAGTAGCAGATCAGTAAAGAAGTAGACTGTTGGTTGAAGCAAAGCTAATAGGCCTTGTCACAACTGACAAGCATTAGGCTAATATAGTGCATGTTTGCAGGCTCAGTTCTCCTTCGGGGAAAAGAAATCCTTGATACTTTGTCATGAAAAAACACTCTTTGCCCTAAAATTTATTCTGGTCTGCTAAAATTAGCAAGTGCTGGGTTAAAGAAAAACAAACTGAGCCACGTCGATCTTCACACAGTGCATTCAGAATATAGATACAGGCGCACCTTTGGATTTATAAAAAAGAAACAATACACTGCTTTTTTAGAATTTTAATTCAATTCATTTTTAAACATTTTAATACAGGTGTAAATGCGACTTTTCAATATTTTATAGCCTGTAGAAACGGATTGTTTTAATATTTTTGCAACAAAAACGAAAATGATTGGTTAGTTGATTGATGTTCACTTTGTGTGTGTGTGTTTTTTTATGATGTTTTTTATTTCCTCCAGGTTCTGCAGAAAACCTTTACTATGTGATTTTGAAATTAAAACGAGACGGATGTGGGCCAAACAACACAAACAGTGGAGTGTTCAGAACTTAAAGCAGGACAGACAAAAGTATATTTTAGGGGGTGCATTTTTTATTTAGTCAGGTGGAGGACGGGGAAGAGCAGCACAGAATGTATTGTTCCTGCAGTGAAAGATGGAGGTGGACTGGTGACGGTTTGGAGGCGTTAATCCAAATTTAAAAGATCATAAAAATAGACATTTTCATTCAGTTCAACATCACACAGTTCCATTTATCATTTTTCAAAAGATTCATGATCTCAATCTTTCTTCAAAAATTGTGCAAAAATCAGTATATAGTCTAAAGAAAAGCAAAGAATGATGTCTTGAGAATGATGTCTTGGCCTCCACAGCATCTGGATTTTCCTCACACTGAGCTGCATGGGATGAGCTGGACCAACAGGTTTATTAAGTAAAACTTGTACTTAAGCACTCACATTTGTTAAATTGCATTCATTGCATTCATATATGACAATCGGTCTGTAGTTTCTAATATTCTAATAGTAGTTCTAGTTCTAATATTTTCTAGTAACTACATTTACAACAAGCAGTGCTTCCTTATATTTATTATTTTATTTTTAAAACCAAAGCCGTCTGACCTGTACTGTGTATGTATATTTATTAAAAAATAAAAATTATTGTGTAAATTCTAATATAAAGATATAAGGCAAGGCAAAACACACCAATCATTTTAAAAAAAAAAGGAGAATTGAAATTAAGGCATGATTAAAACACAATTAAAACTATACTTTTAAGAAAAATTAATATTACAGTAGAGTTGACAGAATTTCAAACTGAGCTGAAAACTGCTTGAACAGGAATGTTTTCAGGCTGGATTTGAACGTGTCTGGTGGAGCTCTACTGGTGCTCTCTGTCAACTGGTAATCACTGCTTCTGCATGCGGACTCTTTACCTTAGGCAGGTCTAACTCACCTGTTTCTAATGATCTGATTGGCTCGTTTTGCTCATCATATAGAAACACAGCACCTACATCACAAAACCATTAGACCAGTAATAAAACCTTAAAGGCTATTCTGGTTCCTTTGTAAGCATTTAAGAAGGGGTGATTTGTTTCCCTCTTTTACTCCTAGTGTAAATCTTAATGTGTAATGTTTATATATTATATATACTGATATGGTTATGTGATTATCTTATCTATATGATATCTATAGTCTGAGCAGAGTATATTGTCCTTTATACTGTATATTGTTTTTTGTTTATGATACGCAGTTACTGTCTGACTTATAATTTTGATCTTTTACATGTGACTCTGATATAAATGTATACACACAAAATTTTTTTTTTCTTCAAAAAGTGTGGATCTTTTTTTTTCATCCTTCACATCTGTTCTCTGAGATGGAATAGCTTGAAACCCCCCAGTAATGAACACACCAAGTAATCATGAGTGTTGTTGATTAACTGAATTAAGCTCACCTGCACTGAAGCTGCTCCTTGCGTTGGCGGCAGTGGAATGAGCCGGTGCTCATCGCTTATCACTACTGTCCTGTAAAACCTTGTAACTCCATTTTTAAAATGTAATTATTTGTCCATCGATCACTAATGTGGTTAAAGTGTATGTTGTCTGTCTAATTTTTAGTTGTATCTTTTGCTGTTATATAAATAATATGTCATTGTTTTATTTTTCTGTTGAAACCCAATGTGAAAAAGTACAGTTCGTCACCCAGTTCATTCAAGGCTGGCTGGTTTGGAGCTTAACCGGTGCTAACTGCCTTTCCTAACCTTCTCTCTGAGGATGAAGGTCTCAACTGTTGCTCCAGCACCTGAGCCCACTGAAGCACAGTGGCTCTACCTTTCTCACCTCTCCAGCACCTCAAAAGACTGCCTTCATCAGAGAATTTTCAGAGAAGCGCTAATCGATTCTCCAATTACAGAGGAGAAAGGGTTGAGGGAGCACTGGCTCTGAGAGCAAGCACCTCATATCTGGCCCTTTTACCCGCTGTGTGGTGTGTCACTCTGCTTTTGAAGTAGAACGACTGCAGAGAGACCAGGAGGGGGTTTGTCTTGGAGCCAGAGGGAAGACGCTCTGAAGGAAAATCTTTACAACTCTGTGTGCATGTGTGTGTGTAAGAGGAAGAGAGAGAGAGAGAGAGAGAGAGAGAGAGAGAGAGAAAGAGTGAGGTGGGATTACAGAAACCCTTTTAAATTGCCACTAATGAGCCAAGAGGCTGCTTGGAAAGAGGCACTTGAATTGATTAAATTTGCATGGGTGTCTAAATCACGGTAAGGCCTCCTCCCTAGCAGTGCACGTTCCCTCAGCACAGAGGGGCCTCACTATGGGTGAGAGGACGGGATGGGACGGGGCGTGGTGTGGCGCTCACCCATCTGCCTGCCTGTTATGGTTAGTCCATCACTCTCCTCTGCTAGCCACATGCCCGGGGGATGTGTTCATTACGCTTTAACTACCGGATCTGTCCTTGTCCCCCAGCGCAGACACAGTCTGTCTGTGTCTCCCCGTGGCTATACAGGCTCAGTCTCCTTTGCAGCTTACAGCTTGCATGCTCACTGTTCTTCTTTAGTCCTGACTATGCTGGATAAACAACTGTATGCAGTCCCTGTGGGTTGATACAAGGTTGTTGATTGTTTGCTGGTGTGATTGTTTACTCTATAATTTTGTCTTTTTGCTCTGTGCATTTTATCCTCCCACCCTTGCTCTCATCTCTCTCTCTCCCTTAGTCACTGAGACTGGTCTTAGCGACTGTGTGATTGCTGTAATCAGATCGCATCTTTTAATCAGAGTGTGTTCGCCGGTGTCCTGATGAGCGGCTCTCGCTGATTGTGATGTGGTGCCTCTGTCTCCCTCTGTACCCCTCCTCTTCACACACTCTTCTCTTTCTGCCTGCACATTGCTGAACGATGCCATATCCACACCAGGAACATTATTATAGGACCTGGAGAAGATGCAGATGGATGGCAAGAGATAAGTAGGCTCAGGGCTGGGGGGGGGCACACTTGAATACTTTTGGTCCCATCCTACCAGAGAAGAAGTCTTTTTGAGACTGACAACACTTTCCCCCGTTTCATTGCTTGTATTTTTTATGAGGAGTCCAAGCACTAATGCTATGATGGCAGCCTCATCAGGCAAGTCCCTACTAGGGCTGATACAAATTAATTAACCTAATTAGAGGCTGTGATTGCGGGCGTGATTGTGGGGGATTCGGGTAGGGAGGGAGGGAGGGATTGAGGGAGGGAGGGGGTTGTGCTAGCAGCTATGGCTGAGGCTGAAACAAGCCGGGAGGTGTGGGAGTGAGGCCAGAGCGCTGTGCATGGCTAATGAGCTCCCCCCACCCACCACCACACATCCTCCAGCTTTCCTCTCGCAGTAAAACTCACACTTTTTCTTCTCGCAATCTACTTCATTTCACCGCTCTCTTTTCTGCCTATGCAAAGCAGCTGGTTAAAGGCAATAATTTACATTTATGACATTTATCAGACGCTCATATCCAGAGCAACGTATATTGCCTAATGACGGGGAGTCTCCCTGGAGCTACCTGGGATTAAGGACCTTGTTCAGGGGCTTAAATGATGCAGACTGGAGATCCGAACCTACAACCTCTTGGTCACAGTATCATACCACTGTGTTCAGAGTAGAAGTTGAAAAGACAAATAAACCAGAGGGAATATGAGAATGATCTAAATTTTTCAACTAATCAAACATATGGCCTTTGGAGCAGTGAACCACTGTGAATGAGGAAGAACATTATGGAGCAGTTTGAAACAAATATCACAAATATCACAATGCAACAGGATTTGAGTTAATTGGAGCTTTGAGATTATTAAGGTCCAGAAGGGTTTCTATGGAGATCCACCACAGACGATCCATCATTGGATGATCCTGGGAGAAATCCTTTTGTAGATGTAGTATGTTATTAAAAAAAATGATTTAAGTGTTTTAACAACCTCCACATTATGTAACATTTGATACCAAATTCTAAGCTTATTATTAAAATGTTATAGCTGCCTTTTCTTCCACAGCCTGTTGGTTTTCTTGTCTCACAGTGTTGCTTTTTAATTCTGCTTCCCTTTTTTATTATCCCTCTCTGATTTCTCTCCCTGTGCTCCTCCGTCACTCCCTTCATGCTCTCTAATGTTGATATTATAGAACCATCCATTCCACTGGGCACTGAGATTCTTATCTTCTGCCTCTAGTGTGTATCTCTCAGAAGGTCTCTCCATCATGGTCTCAACACACACACACACACACACACACACACACACACACAGCAATATTTAAATTCTTAGCTATTTGTATTGGAAACAGAACAAAGATTTTTTGGAGAGCGAGGCAAAATGCCTTTTTTTGCCTGGTTCAGCACTTCTAATGATCCTAATGAGTAAGAGGAGAAAGACTGGGAGCATTGTGTTCTTAAAAAAAAAAAAAAAAAAAAAAAAAAAAAAAAAAAAAAAATTATATATATATAAATATATATATATATATGTGAAATATATATATATAAATATATATATATATATATATATGAAAAATCCTCAGAACCACACTCAGTTACCTCCCTGTAGAAACACAAACCCCATCCAGCACCTGCCTGGCTGATATTTCACCCTCGACTCCAGCAGCTCATGACAGCATGCAATTACCTGTTTATCTCGTTTCCTTTAGAGTGGCTGCAGAGAGGGCACGGGCTATGAAATAATGAATAGTTTGGATTGAAGACTTAACTGACTGCTCACACTTAATGCTCACACTTAACTGACCGCTCGCATATCCGTGACGATTTAGTAGAATCGTGACTTACTGCAAAGCAGAATTTTTAAAGAATTAAATGTTGGGAATTATGATTTGTTTCTTTTGCTGATAAGTTAAGACCTGCAAATCCTTTTGTTTACTGATATCATGGCATAAAATGATGAGATGTTTAAACCCATGACATCAACCTGTATCATTTTATTTGTGTGTTGACAGTGTTTATAGCATATGCACCGCATTTAGATGAACTTGAACAAGATTAGTATTAATATAGGTTAATGCAACTAATTTAAGATGTTCTTATAGTAACACCTAAACGAGACCTGAATTTAAAATCGAATGATTCTAGAACATTAACCTGGTTCTCAGAAGCAGACGCTGACACAAGGACCAACGGCCCGTGATCTTGTTCCACCTTCTTAATTAATAGTTTAGACAGAAGTTCAGCTGCAGATACAGATAAGATCCTAAAAGGAGTACAAACGTTTTTGCAAACATCACATTTGATTAACTTTCCTAGATTAAATGTATAGAGTACTTGCATGATTCTGTACCAATTTAAAGGTTCTTCCTTGTATATTTACATTATGAGGAGGTTCTTAAAACTTTAAGGTTCATTTCATTACACATCTCTACAAACGCTTTTATTTTAAGACTGGCCTTTCAATAGTTTTTTAGGGGCACAAAAAATGACTCTATGGCTCAAGTAATCCTTTCAATGTTATCATGACTGCAGAATCCCAGAAGTTACAATTTTACTTATTTTAAAATATTAATTTTGATGATTTTAATAATTTTTAATTTCAGTGGTGATCTTGAGATGTATGAATATTGTGTAAGTATAATATAAGTGTAGAGACCCTTTACTGTCTCTCTCTCTCTCTCTCTCTATTCCTTTTTTTGAGAAAAGCACTGTTCTGTCAAGAAGGAGGCAAATAACGCTCCTAAGCATTCTTCTCTAATTTGATATAAACCAAGCAGTCACTATTTAAAAAAATAAAAATTCAAATGATTTAAATGGTGACCATGATACTGAAGTTTTTAAACATTGGTTTAAGTAATAAAATTGGAGGCCATTTACCCCCCTCTCTCTCTGTCTTTTTCTCTCTCTCTCTCTCTCTCTCTCTCTCTCTCTCTCTCTCTCTCTCTCTCTCTCTCTTTCTCTGAGATAAGCAGTGTTCTGTCAGAAGGCAAATAAAGCTCTTAAGGATTCTTCTCTCATTTGGCGGTCACACTTAGGCTTTAATTAAGCTGAGAGTGATACCCCAGCAATGAGCTGATGCTATCAGGGGGGCCGCTAGGGCACACAGCGAGCTGAGGGGCTGAGATCAGGCCTCGGACCAGTAAGTGCTTACACCGGAGTCTGTGCCCGTGTGTGTAAAGGCTCGGCGTTGCTCTCAAATCTAAACAGCTGTAGAGCGGCCCCTATCAGATATTTATAAGAGGCTCATGAATATGGATGGCTGGCGAGATGGGACTGATGTTTGTCCTCTAAGAGAGGATGAAAGGAGAATGCGCTCTTCTCCCAGAGAGATTCAGTCAGGGCCGCTTGGAGAGGCAGGGGGAGGGGAGTGGAGGGAGGGGAACCAGAGAAGGAAGAGTAGAGCAGGAACTGCCTTTATTCATTTAAGTGTGTTACTTAATTAACAGCTTCTACATAGGACTGGCCAATAAAGTAAGAAAAGGAGTCTGCAGAAATGTAAAACTATAAGATCGATAGCTCCATAAATATAACCACATACAAGCCCTTGGTGAAGATGGATAAAAATGTCCTTAAAAGGGAGGTCAGTCTCACAGTGATAAAATTAGGGACCAAATGTGTGAAGTTCATCGATGGAGAGTTGAGGGACATCTTGAGGGAACCAAGTCTGCAGAAAAAATGTATACATCACACCTGAACAACAAACGATTAGAAAAGTGTGCAGAAAGGGAGTTCCTCTGAACCTAAAGGATGTTAGAAGGTTCTGTATTTTGGATTGCTCTCAGGAATCTCCTCCATTTTCATCAAGCATTATACGTGTAGACACATTGGTGGCAAAGTGAGGCTATGCAATGTCCATTAAATGCATGGGTGATGCTCGAATCTATTTAAAACAATATTTTTTAACCTGGGTTCTTAGACCAAATTGACTTCTATTAACAGTCAGATGTTTCTTCACAATTCCAGTGTGAGATTGAGATAATTAACAACATTTTTCATGACCGTTCACTCATCTTTACCAGTGGTGCCAATAATTACGGAGTCGTCTCTATGTTAGATTGGATTTTAAGCTAGTAAAAGCAATGAGAGCAGTAAGGTGGCTTGACCAAGGGTCATTCTGAGTCTGGTCAGAGGAACCTCAAAAGCATGTGACCTGTACCTCTCATCCTCCTGTCATCAGCTAATCCATTATGATTTATTGCCTGGAGTAAAAGCTATCCAAACTTGCATTAGGACTTGCCAATTAGCATAATTGCAACATTTTAATATGGTTAATAGCCTGACATGACCTTGCCCATTCGCTAGGCAGGTAGAGCGGAGTGGAGCCTTGTGGAGTGGACATATTTAGAACATTAATGACAGAAATCATAGATTCATGGCTATGGTGGAGTGGAGAAGAAGGGGGCTAGTGTGGGACCAAAATGCATTTGAGACCAGATTTGAGATCCGGGTAAGGAAAAAGAAAATAGAGTAGCGGATCATGGATGTAAACAAAAGACAGAGTGTCTTCTGTTCGGCTCTAGTCGGGAACAAAGAAAAACAAAATGGCTCTGTGGTTAAGACTTTGACCGTGCAACCTTTGAAATACCTTTGTGCTGACTTTGGCTGCGTAGGACCAGTGAGGGGACTGCAGCGAAAGACGTCAGCGTGGGCGCTAGAGTGGTGGAGAGGGGGACAGAATTTGAAAAATGCACCCCCAAAGACGGGAAGGGTCAACATTTTGGTTTTTGAGTCTTTTGTGGAGTGGACAAATGATCCCCAATGCTGGACAATAATGTTTTTATGGGACTCTAAATTTTGAGATGAAGCGGCCCATTGTGGCAGTGTAATGGCCAACACGTGGCCAGACTTCAACTGCTGTAGCTCTGAAACACAACGGCAAGACGGACTTTGGCTTCATAGTGCTTCGCTCCAACAAGCAGTCACTTTGTTCCTGAGGGACAAGAGCCACTCAGAGAATAAATTACCTAGAGGACAGGGCAGTCTGTGCCAGGCCAGCCTCCCTGCACCCCTTTGCTCTGCCTCTGCTCCGAGAGATAATGTTTCTGCCTCATCTGTGGCTGTTCTCCCACAGTTGGGGAACCTTAGGAACAAAGAACAGCTCAGTGAAGCACCGTCTTCTTCTCCTTCCTCTGGTTGTCCTCTGTCTTAATTGGTTTTGTCTTCTTCTTTTATTTCACTTCTTCTCCTTCTCTGTCTTCTTAATCTGCTTGTTCTTTTTGTTCATTTGTTTGTGGCCTGTTCTTTCTTTCTTTCTTCATCTTCTTCATCTTCTTCTTCTTCTTCTTCTTCCTCCTCTGGAAATGATCCTTTCCTCTTCTGCTTGTTCTCCTTCTTATTCTGTTTCTGGTCGTTCACATTACTGAGCTAATCATACTGGAGGCACTTAATTTCAAATAAATCTTTATTAGAAAAAAAGTAAAAAGTAAAATTTATGGGAATCTTTGATTTTTATCTTTTTGATTTGCATTTAATAATCTCTTTAATCTTCGGCTGCAGTCTGTTCTTATCTCCAGTAATATATTTTCAAAGAAGCTGTAAAACATTGTTGGATTTAAGCAGCCATTACTCTCCAAAGACCACGCTGGTTTAGTCTGTTGTCCCTGTTTTCTGTAAAGCATTAATTAAACCAGTTTCTCTTGGGAATCTGATATTTGAAAAATATCTTTCATTTTAGAGGTTAAAAACAAATCCTGTGTCTAGCATGCTTTGAATTATAAACCTGAACTAATTCCCAGTATTACATTTTCATTTTTGTTTCACCAGAATTGAAGAGAAATGGTTTCTGTTCTGATGTGTTCTAAACAGATTTGAATACACACATGAATAAGCAGCATCGTTTTTCCTGCAGAAAAGTTTGATCTGTGGAAAACATTTTTTTAACATTTTTTAAGCCATTCAACACCAAAAGGACACCATAAGACACTTCACCAACCCACTTGGTCAAGAAAAAAAAGCTAATTTGTCATTTTCTCTGTTAGCCACGTCTCTGTCTTGTCAATTAGACCTAAAGGCAGCTCAGCCTCCAAAATAGTCTGTTATCTCTAAACAACCTGGAGTTTAGCTTTGTAACTCTTTATAAATCGAGATCTGGAATGATCTGGACTTTTTCTTCATTGCAGTTTCAATTTAAAATATTCTGCATTAAACACCCCACTGCCCCAATACCCCCCACCCCCCCACAGCGCGGTGCTCCTTATAGCATAGCTGGAAAGCTCTGTGCTTAGGGAAGCGCATACTGACACACTCTCCCCGTGAAACAAATCCTTTCACTTGGAAAAAAAGTACAGCAATTTGTGTTGTGCATTATGTTATTTGTTACACTGTCTTTACAGATGAAGACTTCTATTTAAAAACACAAACCCACATATAGTTTATACCACATTAACTTCCACTTTATACATGTGATCGTCTTTATATCTGTTTCTGAATAGAGGCAGGGGCAGCGGTGGCCTAGTGGTTAAGGCGTTGGCCCCGGATCAGAAGATTGTGGGTTCCCTCACCAGTAGGTTGCTCTGAGGTACCCTTGAGCACGGTACTGTCCCCGTCACTGCTTTCAATAGCTGCCCCCTGATGCACGTGTGTGTTTGGGTGAAACGCAGAGGTTGAATTTTGTTGTGTTGTGCTGTGCTGCGTTTCACAATGACAAGGGTAGTCACTTTCACTTTAATAGAGGAAACACATTTATGGTTTATTTGTGTGGGGCAGCTCCACGTGGCAGATCTTTTCTTTGTGTTTCTAAAAAAGCCACTGTGTCAAAGTACGGGATTGACACCTAACAGCCTTAAGATTTAGCCAGCTTCAGCTCAAGGCTTGGAGTCCACAAGAACTCTGAAGATCTGAGTAAATAAAAAATAAATAATAAATAAATAAAAATCATAATAATCTTTTTCTTCCTTCAGCTGCTCCCGTTCCTCATCCAACCTGAGTTCTCACATGAAAATGCTCATTGCTGATCCTGTCCATGCTCATCACACTGAACAAAAATCTCAACATCTTTAACTCTGACACCTCCAGCTCCGCCTCCTGTCTTTTTGTCAGTGCCACTGTCTCCAACCCGAATATGTCACATAGCAGGTCTCGCTACTGTCCTGTTAACCTTTCCTTTCACTCTTGCTGGTACCTGTCTGTCACAGATCACTCCTGCCACTCTTCTCCACCTGTTCCAACCTGCCTGAACTCTCTTTTTCACCTTTCTTCCACACTCCCCGTTACAAAAACAACAATATTATTATTATTATTATTATTATTATTAATATTATTATAATTTACAGTTTTTAAAGTTAGAAGATCTGTGATCTTCTAAGATTTAAAATCTTTTTATAGTTAAAGTTGCCTTGGTATAACAAAAAAAATCTGCAGTGCTAGAGTCTGAAGTGATCTGCAGTGCTAGATTCTGAAGTGAGTTTGTTCAAAAGTATGTACCAGATGTGGGATGAGAAGACTATGCTGTGATCAGAATTTCTTTGAAGTGTATCTTTTCTCATTGCACTGGATTCCATCCTCTCCATTTCCTGCTGGTTCCTATGGAAGAGATGCCACATAGTCCACCGCATGGTTCACGTAAGTGAAGCCATATGTGTCCCATTAACAAGGAGAGAGCTGTTGGACACCTAATCAATAGATCAATCATAAAATTAGGGCCTGTAATCAATCATCCTACAGTATTGGTTTAGACTTCATCCCTGAGTTAGACACTTCTCTGTCAAGTTTTCTTTTAAAAATGCATTGTGTGTTTGACAGTATAGGGAAGAGAGAGGAGTTGCTGGAACAGAGAGCTGGAACAGTGCAGAGGAAGATCAGAGGAGGAGCAGCACCCTGTTCAGACGTTTTCCATCTCTCCAGTCCTACCAACTTCATCATAAAATATCCATTGCCCCCTGTGATTTGCAAAACATCTGAAGGTCTCTCAGTAGTAATGAGCTGGAATGGGAATGCCTGATATCTGCATGTACCAAAGAGCCCAGGATAGGTCTCCGTCACAATGAAAATGCCACATGGGAAGCCAGAGAGCAAAGAGAATGGGGAAGAGAATAATGAAAAGCCAATGTGAAGGATAAAGAGTGAGTGAGTGAGAGAATAAGAGAGAGAAAGAGAGGGCATTGTTTTGCGCGTGCACGCTCAGCTTGTCCGTCCTGCCATCTTGAATTCCATCCATTCAGAAGACAGGCCTGCGTAGGCCTGGCCTCCAACGCGTTTCCCCCCGCTGCTCTCACAACAGACGCATTCAAACAGCACTACCGCGGGACATCTGCACCCGATCGCTCGTCACCTCACCCTCTCCTCTCAGAACACACACAAACACACACACATACTATGTGTTGCCTTTGTATTTCCAACCAGGCCCTAGGGTTCTGAGACAAATACAGGGGCATCAGAGATGTCTCTTGTGTGCGTGTGTCCAAACACAGTGCACGTTAATCGGGCTGAGATTTGGGCAAAGCGAACAGGGCTAGATTGTGCAAGGTTTGGAGTTAAGGGTTCACATAACCCTGACCCCCAGCATTCCTCACACTCTCTCCAGTGTGGGGTGACGTGGGTGGGCCCCGTGTGGCCTCTGAACCCCAGGGGAGCCTCATGGGTATGCATTGTTTTGGAGGTGCACTGTAGGGAATCTTCTGCACCCAAATACTGTGCAACCAATTTAATGACCCTTTGAGTTCTGCAAACGCTCCTAAGCTGAATTACATCTGGTCAGGGATCTAAAATCGACTGGCTTGTTATGCCACATATTGTGCCTTAAAGCAGTGGAAGTATGTTACTTACATACAAAGTATATAAAGGAAAGGATAACAGTACTAACCTATTTACTGTGGCGATACCTCTCACTTCAATTGGATGATACCCTCAAGGATACATCTTCAGTATATTTAGTTAGGAAACTTCATTTTTGTGTATAACGCAATGATAGGTTACCCACACACTCTGTCTTAAGTCCAGGGTGTTATCTTCTTTAAAGCATTCAATTATAAAAAGGAACAGAAATAAGGTTCTTGGACTTTATGGATCATACTGTACCTCTGTTGCGATGGGCTGGCGACCTGTCCAGGGTGTGTCCCCGGTCCTTCGCCCTGTGTGAGCTGGGATGGACTCCAGCACTCCCCCGAGACCCCGCTTGGGGCAAGCGGCAGAAAATGACTGACTGACTGTACCTCTGTGAGAACAATTACTCTGTGTGCACCAGGAAGGGCCAAAATTTACCTGTACAGTATCTTTTTTTGGCAACATGGTAGAATCCAGCCTGAATGAGGGAGAGAGAAAAATAAGGGATTCATAAACCTAGGCTGTAGGAGCAATGCTCAGTGCTGCAGTTTATAATGCCATTAAGTTCAAGTTTCAATAAAACATATGAAATTATAAAATGTTCAGCTATTGTCTGATATGTCTGATTTCATTCTGATATATAAAATCTTCAAGAGTGATGCTTGGCACTCTGGAAAGTACTGAATTTGCAAATGTACTTTTTCTATCAATCTGAGGTAAATACACATAATCCTGTATATTCCACCTGCTCTTTCCAAAGGCCATCATCATTGTCACTTCCCTCTGATTGGTCCCTTTTGGGCTTTCCTGGCCTTTTACGTTGTAGCTGCAAGAGAGAGTGTTGAAAAGCCACTCATCTGTTGAGCGTGGCAGGATTGATGGATGGCAAAAGAGGAGGGGTGATGGAGAACGGGTGTGTAGTTGGATGACAGGAGTTCGCTGGACTGGCCTAAACAAGTACAATGGGCGTGAGGGCGGGCATCGATGGCCACATCACAGCTGAGTTATAGCGCTGGTGTTCCAGCACAGTGGGCGGTTAGGCAGCCACTGTGATGGATGGAGCCCTGTTGGGGACCTCCTTGCTCGGCCTGGCTGTCTAGGACCGAGGCGTGGGAGGCAGGACAATGTCTGGATCTCCATGCCTTGCTCTTTCAACAGCTATTCTGTGTGAGCCAGCTGCTAGGACTGGTTCCATTTACAGTTAACCCCAAACTAAATACTATCATCAGCATCAGTATAGTAATCAGACAGCATTGCATAAAGCAGCACTTGAAGCACAGATTTTGTCTGATCCCTGAGGAGAATATTTGTGATTAATAATTGCTAATTGATTGACAGTATATCATATTTTGTGCAGAACCTCAACCAAATACTTTCCAAACCCATTTCAGTTGCTGGACAGCCTCCACTCCATGGCCCTTTTAAAGACCACTTGAAGAGCTCTCTCAGAGCACAAACACTGGCCCCAAGTCAAGCCCCTCTGGTGTGTTAGTAGGGCTGGGTGGTTGAAAGGGCCTTTAGCCTACCTCCTCCACAATCTGTTTATCCTGGGAGGCACACACAGCCCCCCAGAGAGGACCCACGGATAACCTGGCTGCCGTGTTATCCGAACCTTCAAACACTGAGCCAGACTGAGGGAGCCGATGCCACGGCAACAAAGGCACATGTGAGGAAGAACTGGGCCCTTAGAAGCACAAGCTCACTAATTGACGGCTTGAGGGAGTGGGAGCGAGGGGGAGAGAGAGAGAGGGAGAGAGGGAGAGAGAGAGCGAAAGAGAGAGAGAGAGAGAGAGAGAGAGAGAGAGAGAGAGAGAGAGAGAGAGAGATCAGAATGACACTGTGGTTCTTGCTGCATTCTCATTGCTCCAGGGGGATCTTTGAGGCTTCAAGGCCAAAAAATTCATACATCAGGACCCAAAGGACTGGACCTTTCGGACTACTTTTCACTGGAGCTGTAGAATAACTGTATG
>CM029379.1:4756696-4768215 GCA_017165825.1 Hepsetus odoe
CCCACAAAACTTTTCCTCCTGGCACATGCACACTTAAAACGCATGGTGTCTTTTTCAGGGTGCATTTATTTCTTTTTTCCCCCTCCCCAAATAAGAAGACCCCGTGGGCTTTTGAAGCCTGTTTTGCTTTGCTGGCCTAGTTCTTCTTCACTGGAACCAGCTGTCAGCTTAACCTGCTGTACACACACTGATCCACTGTCACTCACTCAGTCCAACCCTCACACTTAGAGCATACGCATCATATCTAAGCATATAAAGTCTTCATAAAGACTACAGAAAGTCTTCACTAACTTAGTTCAAACGGGGTTAGCCACACACTAATGGCCGCTTAAGCCCTAAGGCCACCATTTCATTACTGTGTTCGAGTGTTAAAAGAAGTGCCAAAACAATTAATCCTGTTAGTAAAGGCGAACTCTCTCAAAACGGCTGGTGCTCTGCCCCAAAGGTGGTGTAGAGAGTGGGATCGAAGGGGATGCAGGATGCTTCCTCAGGGATCTTATTTACTTCCATCTTTAAGTGTCTACAGCTCATCCCCGCCTTATGCTTTATATAAGGATCTGATTAATTAACGATAGACATCCTTTAACAATATAATTATGCTTCTTGATCAATTTGAATTACACAGGGTTACAGAGTGTACTAACACTTATTTGATTGACAGTTTATATTGGTTTATGAATAATTGAAATAGCTCTGTTTTTGAGAACATTATACGAAGGAGAGGTGCGGTAGTGTAATTATTTTCCTGAAATCTCTATAACAATGTTTCTTACCTTTTGTAAAATGAGGAAAATCCAGGGTTGTATCAGACCGGTGAATGTTTTGCCCACATTTTGGTGTCATACCCGGTGGGATTCATATACTCAAGAATGCATAAACTTACTTAAGTTACACCGTGGACTAAAGCAAAGAAGGAAATTATATTTCACGTGCACAATAGAATCTGCCTAATAAACAAAATCTATAGTACAAGGAAAAAGAGACTTTATTACCCACAGATAACACTTAAAGAACATATTTACAAATGAATAGATAAGAATTAATGAGAGACTGAAGAGATTTTAAAATGAAGTGATGGACATTTGTCTGGAATAGGAACCGTCCATGGAAACAATATGCATTAATTAATTTAAAATAAAATACAAAAATAAAGTAGGTTCACTTTTGAAAATTAGTACATTTAAAAGCAGGTACGTTTTTGCAATAATTGAAACAAATATATAAACATATTTTTTAATAATCATAAACATGTGTAGCAGAATACTGTTGCTTAGTGCTTAGTGAATAACCAATACACACACACGCACACACACACACACACACACACACACACACACACGCGCGCGCACACACACACAGCAGGCAGCTTTGGGGTGCCGACATCTGGCCAATACATGTGACGTGCAGAAAGGATAAGTGGAAGGCTGAGAATAACGAATTATTGAAACACACACACACACACACACACACACACACACACACACACACACACACACACACACACACACCTACACCCCCCACACCTCTCCTTCAGCTTTTAGCATGGTTTTGCTTTATTGTCTGTTTGTAGTGTACACACTTGTGAAATAAACAACTTTATATGAACATTGATAAATTCAGATTCATGACATTTCACAGTAAATCCGCGCTTGGCCTTCTCACCTTTGACACTGTCTGCCTCCTCCGGGCAGAAGACTCCGTGCTGTCACCTCTGAGTGAGATTAGGGCCATTAATTAGGAGAGATTAGGGGAGAAAGTGAATGTCACACACACACACACACACACACACACACACACACACACACACACACACACACACACAAACACACACACACAGCTCAGAGAGGGACGCAGCTCCTGCTGACCTTTGTTCTGATTTAAAAATCAAACGAGTGGCAGCAGTGGGCCAGGGGAGCAACGGGCACGGGGGTGTGTGCATGACCTCTGACCCCTGGGGGCGTGTTGAGGGGGAACGGCAGGCCTGTGGCCCTGAATGTCAGCCCCCTGGGCGGCAGACACTGCAGGCCCTGTAATGATTTATGGGGCAGGAGTGCCATCGATGGCTGCTCAGCCCTGGGGAGGGACCTAAATGGTAGTTCTGACACTTCTGAACGTAGAGGTTAAAGGTGATCAATAACAAGGCTGGTGAAGAAAGTGAGAGAGAGATGGAAGGAGGGAGGGAGGAGGCCTGGTGTTTTTTAATTGCTATGCTCATTACTGGCCTCTTTGTGTCTGCTCTCCTCTTTTGTGCATCAGTAAGTCGGGAGCGGAACGTGGCCCCTCTCTCAGGGCGAGGAGGTGCTGGAGGAGGCTGGAGGAGATTAGACCTCCACATCTGTTGGCATTTTGCTCCTTTATGCTCCCCTCAATTCAGAGTTTTAAAGCTAGAAATGTGGCACACGATTGTATACAAATATGAAGCTATGAACAATTTTTGGAAACTCTTCGATTAAGGAGAACATTATGACGCCCAGTTCAAGGCCTTATTTAACCTTGTCATGCCAGTCTTGCCAAACAAGTTTCAGCGTCAGGATGAAGAGTAACATTTTGTAGCCTGTCAAAAACAAGGCTTCCTTTATTTGAGTTTTTCCCTTCGTTTTCCCAAATGCAGTAAGAGACACGGATGAACTTCACTTTTATATTTTAGTCATTTTGTGACATTTGACTCTTGAAGCTTTTACAAAACACTCCCACAATGATTGTAATAAGTACACTTACACATTATAGTTCTATTAACTTACCATCAGGTATTATATCCATTTTAAAGGTTTTTTGAAAACCTTTGATTTTTGAAAGAATGTGAAATTTGTTTCAGAAAAAACTTCCAGCGACAAGAAAGTCTAGAAACCATCACACTCTGTTGCCTAAAAACAGAATTTTCACTTCAAACAAACAAATAAACACATTTAATATTTTTATTTCTCAGTCAGATACACAGAATTTGTTCTCCACTTCTTTCTGTCTGTCTGTTAGTGTGTCACTTTTTCTTTCTTTTGGAGTCTTGGATGTCTGAGAAGGGAAGAGTGTTCCTCTCATTCATACACACACACACACACACACACACTCATTCCCACCCCCTGTGTCTATGAGGAACTCTCAGAAGTGAGCTGATTAAGATTAAGACTGGGCTGCTTTCCCTAATCACATCTCCGCATCTAAATCATCTGTGTACATTTCTAATTACGCAGTCGCGCGCCACGTCCTTGAGCTCAGCAGCAGGTCTCCATTTCATCTTGCGCTGTCTCTCTCCCGCTCTCTCCCTCCTTCTCTTCCCTCTTTTCATCTTCCTTATTTATTTCTTTTTTGTTGTTGTTGTTATTTTGGCTGTTGTGAGCTGAAGGGCTCATTTACACTTGTCTCTTCTATCCAGTGACAGCGTAATGGAGGGCAGGGCAGACAGCCCAGGCTCAAGCCAGCTCACCAGCTCTTCATTCTGATCCAAAGTGATCTATTGCCAATTTTTCTATGTTTGAGAAATGGATTAGAATTACCTTGAGCATTGGTATCAACAGACATGTGCATGGGAAACTCTCAGCTCTGTCCCACAATTGATGCATCTCTGAAACGCTGTGCAATAAATTCAAAGAGTAGCTCGTCCTCAGCTCAGTATCCTGTGAGGATGTACCCAGTGCACATTTGCTTAAGGATTTCACATCGCTTGGAGGTGGAGATTGGTGTCAGTGTCCCTTAAGAGACATTTACAGTGTGCAATGAACAATATTTGCCTACTTCTCAATGTTGAGAAGCCTGAAGGTTCTGGGTTTGGTTCCGAGGCATGGTGGCCTGGGTCCTTTCAGTTTGGAGGTTTCTCCATGTGTCTCTGTGGGTTTCCTCCAGTTTAAAGATGTGCATGTCACATGGATGAAATTGCAACCTGTTCAGGTTTTTAAAGATGTATTTTAGGAAAAAAGTTATCCAGCACCTGGTGGTCAATATCTTAATTACTTGCTTTATTACTTAATTAATTAACCAGTTAGTTTGAAAGTGACAACCCTTGTCATTGCGAGGTCACGGCACAGCACACATGAACCACAACGAAATTGGACCTCTGCATTTAACCCATGCACACTCAAACCCGTGCAGCTATTGAAAGCGCCCGGGGAGCAGTGATGGGGACGGTACCTTGCTCAAGGGTACCTCAGGGCAACCTATTGGGAAGGGGTTTGAACCCCAGATCCTCCGATCATGCAGCTAACGCCCTAACCGCTAGGCCACCGCTGCCCCAGTTTGGTGTGATAATTGGGATCAATTCAACACACACAGCCTTTTTTGCTGGCAAACTGTAAAGGTGTACAGGCTCTGAAATTCTGTAATAAAGAGTGTGCCGAGGTTCCTCCAGAGTGATGAGAAAGACTAGTCTCCCGTTACAGCATGTGAAGGCATGCAGAGGGCACAATAAATTATTGAGGCAACTGTTATTGCACTTTGTTACTTATATTACATTTTGTCATCTCAAACCATTTAGCGTTACAAATGTGCAAAGAATAGAGGGAACAGGAGATGCCGATCACTTTTTTATGGTACTGTCTACATATATATGTTAAAAATGAAAGTGAAAGTGACCATTCTTGTCATTGTAAGTACACGGCACAACACACAGTGAACCACAGTGAAATTACACCTCTGCATTTCACCCATACATACAAACATGTACAGCAGGGGGCAGCTATTGAAAGCGCCCGGGGAGCAGTGATGGGGATGGTATCTTGCTCAAGGGTACCTCAGGGCAACCTACGGTCTGGGATTCGAACCCACGATCTTCCAACTCTCTAACCACTAGGCCACTAGGCACTAAGCTGCCCCAATGTGAGATGAGTATGTCCATTCAGGAAAAAGCCTTCAAATGTTAATTAAGCAATTAATTTAACTTCAAATGCTAAGTTGATAGTGTTGATATGGATCATTGGCCTGTTAATTTATTATTAGAAGTCTAGTTAAAATTTTAGGTCGGGTAAACAGCTAATTTATACCATGTGACCCTTTTACTTCATATATTGTGAAATCTGTTGTATATAAACTAAAAAAGAAGCCTGCTGACCCATGTGAAAGCCATATTTTTCTTCTTAACCTTTGTGCATGCCAAGATCCACTCTGTTTTAATTCATCTAGAGTGCATACAAATGGTGAAAATGATAAATACCACACTTTTGTGCCATTGATTGAAAGGCCCTGAAAATATCTGAACACATATGACCTTCCCTTTGTCTAGCAGTTTTCCTTCAGAGGCTGTGGCAGTTTTATTTTCTATTCTTTATTCAAGCGTCAACCTTGTGATTTAAGTCTTGAAAAAGCGGTTCCCCAGGCTGACCACGATACAAAGGCAAGGTTTTGAAGGTGAAGTACTGGACAGCCTATAGCATTGACTTCACTATACCTTTAAGTTGTAGGCCTTCTGAGTGAGCTATTAACTCTGCAACCTTGAACATCTTCCTGGGAGAGGCCTTCAGTGCTAGAGAATGGTGGAATAGAGATCAGTAAGGAAAGCCGGGCACATAAACCCACAGAAAAGACAGAGAGCAAACTTAAAGGTGGGTAAAAAATGGACAAAAAGAAATGGGATGAATTTGGCCTGTGCTATATAATAGCAAACTGCGGTCTGAAAAGTGTCAGGGCATGATGTCTCTTCATATCAAATGCATCCATCTGAACTTATTGCATGTCACATTCTCATTGCTATACTGTATAAATGGATACAAGCTAACTGAGTGATATCTGATCAGATAAATACTTATTTGCCAGATAAGTTACATACTTATAAACCCAGTCACTGACGAGTCAAAGAAGTGACATCTACAAAAAATGTTTCTAAAAATAGAAAGTAAGTGCAAAAAGGTTTTCTTTTTTCTTGGTGTTAAATGAAATGGGTTATTTGATGAGCTCATTAAATTGATTAATTATGAATCTAGCAATCAATCTATAGCTGAATTCACGCTGTGGACCTTACATCGTTTTTGGCTTGGGTGTATAAACTGTACTGTGGTTACTGAACCTTTATGTCGGGGCTCTTCAATTACACTCCTGGGAGGCTGATCTTGGTTCAGTCTGATGATTTCCATGCTCAAAAACACTACATTTAACTCATCTGTTAATTGCCAGGTGAGGGTGTTTGAGCAGGAACAGTCACCAAAGCGACCTTTTCATTTTCGTAATGGTGAGGATTAAACCCTTACATCTCAAACACCTCACCTCATGTGTTTTTCATGGGCAGGATTAATGATGCAGCAAACCTAGATGTGTCAGAACATTATGTCTTACATCCTAGTTGTTTTTTTTTCTACATGTTACAAAGTGGACCCTTACTAGAACTGAATAGCTCCTGAACTTATTTAAACCCCAATAAATGTACTTCATACTTAAGCATCTCAATTAATAAACTAGTTCAGAGGAGCCATTCACTGAAAGACTCTTTCCAATCCTGATCCTGCTCCTTTTGATGTCGTCCATGTTCCCAAAGACACCTAATCTTACTAATGGTGGTGGTGGTGGTTTAGTGGTAGGATACTTGCCTAAGGACCTATGGATCAAGATGCCACAGGTTCGAATCCCACCTCTTGCACTACCATTGGGTTCCTGAGCAAGACCCTTATCCCTGAATTGCTCCAGGGGGACTATCCCTGAAATTAGGAATTGGAAGCTGCTCTGGATGTAAATGGTTAGATTGGGTATGTTTGAGTAAGAAGGTACTAAAATGTGCCAGAAATGGTGGCTCCAGCGCAAGTGTCTTCATCCGTGATATTTCTCTCATCTCATGCGTGATTACTGATTTTGATGTGCTGGGTGTGGGGGATTAATACGACCTGTTTACTTGTTTTCTACAAGAAGTGCAGAAAACCTCGGTTCTATACTCAAGCTCCCTGCCACTAAGATTAATAGACTTCAGTGGTGGCATCTTTTGTCGTTTTGAAGTGTCATTTTTCAAGACTACATGCTGGTGACGGCAACCCACCAGAAACAAAAGCCCGAAATGGAGGAAGGCTCAGGGAACTTTCTGAACCTGCACTTCTAACCTCTATATTTAGGTCCACACCTTAGAGCCTACTTGAAGGAGGAAGCATATACCTACAGTGCCCTGTATCATAAATAACACAGCATTCTCCCCCTCAGTTCTCGGCTGAATCTTTTCATATGGTAAATAGCTGATCACTGTGTGGCCACATTGTTGCCTATCTTTCATGTAGCACTGAGGGGAAAGCTTGAGGTGTGGAAGAGAAGGAATTTTTGATGAAAAAAAAGAAATCTTTTCCTCTTCCTTCTCCTGCAACCCCCCTTCTGCCCTTCACTGTAAGGGTCAGGTATTTACTACATAAATGAGAGAGGCTGAGTTAGAGGAGCTGAAGAAAGCAGAAGAACACCTGAAGGCACAGAGTGCTTCTCCACCTGAAACACTGTTAAAGGGGTACATTTCGCTGAACCTCTAAGTTTCATGACTCCAGATCATCTGCACAAGTCTTACATTTAGGGGATCCAACATCTTTCATCAAAATCATTGCACTGAATAGTATTTCTGAGTGGTTTAACACGGGTCTGGATATTAACTGCATAGTATGTACACTACACTTATGTCCAAATGTTTGTAGACACCATCTCATCCCGTTTTTACTCTAAAATCTGGGGAATGGAGTCCTCTCTTTTGTAGAAGTAACAGCTTCTTTACTCTACTGGAAAGGCTTAGCACTACATGTCGAAACATTCCTGTATGACCCAAGAGCAATATTGAGTTCAGCTATTGATGCTGATCATTAGTTCTGGATCACAAATGCTGCTCCAACCCATCCCAAAGGTATTAAATGGTGTTCCATCACTCCAGAGAACCCAGTTCCACTGCTCTACAGTTGTGTGCTGGGGAATTCTAAGCCCCTTTAGGCAACATTTGTCATTGTAGATGGTGACATGTCTCCAGAGTATCCCATCCTAGTGCCATGGCTGCTCTATGAATATTATTCAGGCTGTGCAATTAAACACTTGTGTCAGCAATGAGTGAACCTTAAAATAGCTCAATTTACTAATTAGTGTCTGCGTTTGGATACTTTTGGCCATAATGTGTGAAACATTATGTTACTGATCTTGAAGCTGGATACTATTATTGAAGATCACTTCTACATAGTGAGCTGAATAAATATCTCTTAGTTTTGAGTTATTTCTAAACCTGTTGTGACTGTTAATTTGATATAGAGCTTGCCATTGTGCTGGAATGATGGATTGTTTCTTGGAGACGTTACCACCATATGGTGAATGCAATGCTCATGAGTGGTAATTCAACATGGCATTGTATGTGTATTGAACCTAATGATTAAATCCATAATCCTTCCTATGGTGTCTGCCGCTGGGCCACTGGGCCAGGGCCTGGGTTGTGGCTCTGAGGGATCTGTTAAGAGCATAATTTCCCTAGTTCTGAGTATGAGTAATGCGAAGTAATCAAATGGGAACAAATGTTTTAGTGCGACAGGCTGTAAAGTGTCTAAAGATACAAGGTTCTAGATAAAGGAGTTCCAACCATTGAGTGTTCAGCATGAGTAGTAAACTATTCGCCTGATCATCTGGAATCATCTGCACCTGTTTCTTCACTGCTCCATATCTTAAGTTAGACGCTTTGTTCTGCTTGAAGGTTCAGACGTAGATCACTGTGTGGATTAACCAACACAAAACTATCACACTGCTCAGGTACAGAGACTGTGCTGAAAATGAGAGACAAAAACTTTGTTGTTCAAGAAGACTGGAGAACTGTTCCTCAACAACACATTAGAAATACCAGAAACGATAGATTTTTATATTAATCTTAAAATCCCTCTGGATGTTAATCTGTAAGTGTATAGTAAAACAGACTTTGGAGCACATGTGTTTTGAGAGTATATAATGCTCTGGAAAAGCTGCTACGGCCTAATGCGGTCCCTGGATCCAGGAGCTTTGACAGCATATTCAAGAGATTCACAACCAAAGAATTACCACTGAAGGGTCTTACAATGTGTTTCAGCCTTCAGCATCAAGGCACACAGTTAAAGAAAGAAAAAGAGTTTAAAAATAGCGATAAATGAATTATTCAGGCATAATTAGCAGCATTGTTATAGTGTTTGTAATGTCATTAATAAAAGCCTGTGCCCTAATAATGTGCTTAATGTTATTTATCTGTTGGCAGATAGATGTGGCTAATCCTCATTCATTTGCTGTGGATCAATGCAAATCCGCTAGCGTGAGCGAAATCCCACCCCCCTTTGAGCCTGTGGCTTCTAATGTATTTCCCACCATTAACCAGCTATAATCCCTGCTAATCATCGCTAATCCACATCTCCCGTGTTTGATGATACTCTCCTGATGAAGGAGGCGGTGTTGGGGCTTGAATGCCCAAGTTCAGCACAGAGCAATGGCTGTGCAGATGATAGCAGGAGCTGCCTGTGGATAATGTGGCGAGGAGGGAGAGCTAAAGCATCCAACCTCCTGCTTCTCAGGCAAGCCTAATGGCACCGACTTCCTCTGCACGGCTCTCCCTGTGGCTGAGTGTAATTATGCATAGATAACCAATCTGCAGTTATCACACATGCACATCTGCTTTATGCTTTCCATGGAGAATCAATGAGCCATCCCATGCTCTGTTGTTCACCTTTTCATCTTTATTATGTCCATACACACTCCCATAAGACATTCTGTATTAACCTTAGACTTGTCCTTTTGTGGCAGGAGAAAGTGGATCATTATATTCAACCAAAGCAGGAATAATAACTTTAGTTTTTTTTTTTTTTCCCCAGCAGTGATGTGTCTGTAGTTATATTGTTTACTACAGAATTGGTGTCCATATTAAATTACTCAATAGAGCTGTGGGTATAGTATAAAGAAATATGAATGCAAAAAACTAAATATTCAAAGTACTGTTATAAGTGGTTTTACTGCATGCTTTTACTGCATTTATTATATTTTTATAGCTTTTTTATGAGCACTAGACAGTGATGCAATAACCAGATGCAAGAAACTAGGAGCCCTGACGATTATAATGTGGGGTCTCAAGAATCCAGTATCTCCAATATGGTAACTTCACAGGAGAAAGTGAAAACATCCTTTACTTGACGTAAAAATATTTTAAGCGACTATTTGTCACTGTTAACACAGCACAGCACTCAGTGAACAACAACATAATGCATTCTCTACATTTAACTCACACACACCATGCGTGGGGGGCTGTATCCAGCAACCAGAGAGTAGTGATGGTGACAGTACCTTGCTAAAGGGCACTCCAGGTTAACATGGTTGGGGAATCTAACCCGCTGCCTCCCAATTATGGGGGCTATTCCCTAACCATTAGCCACTGCCTGAATGTGATGTATTTTTGGACCAATTACAGCACCCCCTTCATTATGACAGTTTCCCCACAATGACTTTACTAGGCTGACTTTAGAATGTCACTTTTCTAAAGCAAACAGTTCTGCTTCATTTGCTGGATTCATTTCAAACTCGTTGGTCCAGCTTGTCATGCAGCTCAGTGGGAAAAAATCTGCAGACTGAGGAGACCAACATTTTTTCTTTCTTTGCGCTGGATATAGTAATTCTGTGCAGTTTTTAAGAATGCTTGCAGTCATTATGTGCAAAGAAACTGTGTTTAATGAAATGTAAACTAGAAAGAGTTGTCTGACGCTGAAGAATTGAAGTAAAATGTTCTTTTTCGTTATTCCATTCATTTAGAACATGTCTCCAGATACACCCCCAGACTGTCACCAATCCACCTCCATGCTTCACTGCAGAAACAACACATTCTGTGCTGCTCTTTTCTCCTGTTCAGTGCCTGACAAGCCACCTGACAAGCCCTTAGGTAAATAATGTGTCACTACTTGCTGTAAAATATTGAAAACCTGTTACATTTACCTTTGTTTTAAGTTTTTGAAAAATCCTTGTGTCATTTACTTTTTTCACATCTGAAAGTGGCCCCAAATATATATATATATATATACAGTACTGGGCAAAGGTTTTAGGCCGGTGTGAAAAAATGCTGTAAACAGAACGCTTTCAAAAATGGAAGTGTTAATCATTTATTTTCATCAATCAACAAAATGCAGTGAATGAACAAAAGAGAAATCGAAATCAAATCAATATTTGGTGTGACCACCCTTTGCCTTCAAAACAGCATCAATTGTTCTAGGTACACTTGCACACAGTTTTTGAAGGAACTCGGCTGGTCGGTTGTTCCAAACATGACTGTGTTTCAACCTCCGTGTGACATTGATGATCATCAGCAACTGTTTGGTAAAACTGGTTGATCACACACCGACTATAATCCTACAGAATCCCTGACTTTGTGCAAGTGTACCTAGAATACACTTTGAAGGCAAAAGGTAGTAACACCAAATATTGATTTGATTTAGATTTTTCTTTTGTTCGCTCACTTTGCATTTTGTAAGTTGATCAAAAATAAACAATCATTATTTATATTTCTGAAAGCATTCTTTGTTTACAGCATTTTTTTCGCACCTGTCTAAAACTTTTGCACAGTACTGTATATAAATATATAAATATATAAATATATATATATGAATATA
>CM029379.1:4805861-4875861 GCA_017165825.1 Hepsetus odoe
AGCAAGTGAACACCATCATATGTAAGAAGATAACGTATAACTGCAGCATTTAAGCTGCGATGTTTTACAGTGCGGCCTTTATTCTGCTACAAACACGGAGGGTCTCCATCTACTCTCTGCTTTGGGATGTAAAGCCTTCACACACATCTCTCATCTATAGAGACTTTTTAATGCTGACTGAGACTAGATAAGCAGGAGGTTTACAGACAAGCCCTGCTGCTCCATCGGCCAGGTGGAGGGCAAGGTCAGTGTCGTGACCTTCAGTTTAACCTTAATGACCTCTACAACTCCCCAATCAGACCAGTAGTGCTGAAGTTCACTGCTTTGAGTAAAACACTCTCTATTTTTCTGTCTATCTCTCACCCTGACACACACACATAACCACACACATCCACACACACGCACACACACACACACACACACACACACACGCACATCCATATTTTATTTGATTTCTTTTCTTAGGTAAGACCTCTCTTGCCAGATATTTAATAATATCACATAAATTGAAGCGGAATATTTAACCTGGATACATTTAAATAACACTTTTCTCTAAATTTAGCATAAAGAATCCATTTATATTTTATTACCTGAACTAACTACTTTAACGTGCCATTTACACGCTCACACTACCACAACCATCCTGCTGCACCGATTTGATATAAAGATGCAAATGGTATTTACAAGCTTCCATAAATTTTGTATGCTGAATGGTGACTGGGATTGAAAACCAACTTTGATCCACCCTACTAATGAACAATTACAACCCTGACGCTCTCAGGCCCTGATTTGCATTCTAAGAGCCCGGCAAAAAAATTGGTGCTGCAGAGCATTAATCTCCCGTGACAGAGAGAGCTTGTAATTTGTGACAGGTGGGTCAAGGTTTCTGTTTAATCTATCACATAATTTCTAAAATTTGCTGAGTGGGTGAATTTAAATGGGCTAAAACATGGTATGTTTGGGGGTGAACTTAAAGCCGGATGCTTAAGTTAGGAAACACGTGTGTTAGCTCTTGAGTTATGGTGTGTCAGGTAGATTGAGGAATGTGTGTACGCTGCTCGCGTTAGGAAACAGGGTCCGCGCGGCACTTTCAAAGCCGAGTTATTAGCCGGCGGGGGCTTCTTCTGAAGCAGCACTCAGGTACAAAGTTATTCAGTCTTAAACTGAATGTCGATGTGCGGGAGATCTAAGCGTGGCCCTCACTGGGCCCACCTTATCATCACTTCTAGATCTGCTCAAATACCCAAGCGTCCTCAGGCACAGGATGTCTAGACTGTTTCCTCAAGCCGAGTCTCTCCACGTTTGCTCTTTCAGAAAATATCTCTTACCGTTGTGCAGCTCATGTGATAATCATGCATTTAATGAAATAAATTATGTATTTAAACTTCTTTGTTGAGGTTTTTATAAAGAACTTCACTGACTCTAGACCAGCAGCTGCTCAACATTTGCAATAAAATCAATTAATTATTGATTTTGAAAAGTTTTATACACTCTTAAAACCATTAGCATCTCTTTGCCTCAACATTTGTATCTTTTTGTAGTTTTTTTATTTCATTTTTATCTTTGAATTATTTAGCATTTTATTTAATTTGATTATGACTATTATTTGTGCATAATTGTGGCTTCTTCTCCTTTTCTACCTCTGATGACTGATTGATAGATTGATCAATGAACAGATTTATTGCATGATTTATTGATTGATTGATTGATTTTAACTGTATAGTTTGTTGCATTGGGAACGTTTTATGGGTCAGGAAAAGTAATGTCTGAATGAAAAAGGTTTAACACACAGATGTGATGAATAGACTTGACTACAGAAGAAGTCTAACTGCAGAGATTGACCATACGTCTATATAAGCATGAATAAATCAGGTTAAATATTACATTCATTCTCATGTTAAACAAAACTGACATTATATAAACATTTTTTAAAATTGTTTTATTGGGAGAATTCAGAAAAATATACATTTTTGCAAGTGCTCCATGTCATCTGTAAAAAAAAGAGTTGAGCTGAGCATGAGTGTCTACATATTTATGTCCACTTTAGAACACCTTATGTATTTAAACTTGTTTATATAAAGAGACTATTACAAGACAAGACTATTTTTCTGTTTTTACACCTCTGATGAATTTACATGTTTATGAATCAACTTGCGCACACACACACACACACACACACACACACACACACACACACACACACACACACACACACACACACACAGACCTATATTGCTCATCACTTGCACAATTACTCTTTTTCCAATTACACAGGTGTAATAAGGTCACCTATTTTATCCCTTTAAAATGGGCATCTACAATTACTACATAAATACTGTGCAATTAAACAATAAAGCCTATTTAATCTCAGGATTCTGGGAAGGTCCTCAGGTCACAATACACTTCAGCTACTAGGAAAGCTGATGTCTGGTGCTCTGAGGGAACATACTTCTATAGTAAAATGTAAGCAATCAAACCTTACCTGGTACAATCAACTGACAGCAAAAGGAAACAGTTCACCCGATTAATGTAACTGCATAAAATGCGTGCCACTGAACAGATTCTCTGGGATTATAAATTAAATTAATTTGACAAATCAATATTTAAAATAATTCTTTGACTTCTGCAAATCTCCCTCCAGAGAGAGAGCATCAACCCCTACATCCCCCACCCCCACCTCCACCTCCTGATCCCCAGCGGTCCTTTCAGCCCTCACTTGACTCTAGTGGCCCAAGCACAGTTAGGTGTGATCAGCCCTCCACCAATCAATACTGATAAATACCAGCTTCCCTCCAACTAGTGTGTTTGTGTAATAATATCAGTATCTTATATGGAACACACACCACACACACACACACACACACACACACACACACACACACACACACACACACACACACACACACACACAGGCATGAAGTCAAGCAATAAATTAATCAGGAGATAAAGTGGAAAAAGCTATTGATTTTTTTGTTGTGTGCAAGCAGGCATAAGAAGAAAGCATGGTTGGGGAGCAGTGAGGTGGAACAGGCTTAACAGAAGCATATGTTTCAGTGTGTATACTTGCGTGTGTGTGTGTCTGTGTGTGTGTGACAGAGAAACAGAGATTAGTCAAATCCACAGATCCGAAGATTTCTCTGTCTTTGCATTAATAGAAATATTGCACGTATGGGTTTTATAGTGCAGGTTTAATTGTGGTTGAACTGCACTGGACGTTTGGTTAATTAGTATGCAGAGAATTTTCACTGTAATGATAAGAACTTTTCACAGGGGTTTTTGCTTCCTGGTCTTTTGGCAGAGGTTCTGCCCTGCCCTGCCCTGCCTGGGCCAAGTATGGCAATGGAGTAGGATGCTTTCATTTTCTCAGCCAACTGGCCTGTGTTCAAGAGGAAAGACAGCCAGCATGATGCAGCTGGACCTGGCACAGCTCCATTCCTCCGGCAGACGCTCCATCATCCATGCTGCAACATGAATCTACAGGTTCTACAACAACACAGAGAAAGACAGATGGATGGAAGGGTTAGCTGGTTAGTTAGATGGTTGGTTAGATAGATAGATAGATACATAGATAGATAGATAGATAGATAGATAGACAGAACCTGTCATGACATGCTTATTTGTGTATATGTGTGTGTGGTGTGTGTGGTGTGTGTGTGGTGTGTGTGTGTGTGTGTGTGTGTGTGTGTGTGTGAGTGTGTGTATGTGTGTGTGTGTGTGTGTGTGTGTGTGTGTGCGTGTGCATATGCACTCCTATGAGCTAGATGCTTGTGCATATGTACATGGATCATCATCCCTCTCAATTTTCTTTTTGTTCTTGTCTTTTGTGTCCTGTCCTTAAGACCAAGCACCTGCACACGCTTTTCATTCTCCAGTCAATATCTATAATAGACAGACTGACAGACTGACAGACTGACTGACAGGCAAACAGACAGACAGATAGATAGATAGACAGACAGATAGACAGACAGAAAGACAGTCAAACAGACAGACAGGCTGACAGACAGACAGATAGATAGATAGATAGATAGATAGATAGATAGATAGATAGATAGATAGATATGGACTGAGTGAAAAAAGAGAGGGAGAAAGGTGGAGCAGGGACAGATCTGTTCGTGGTAAGGAGTGGCAGCTTCTGACACCTGCTAACCCAATTCAGCAGCCTATAAAATCCTTTTCAAATTCTTAAAGTGAACACAATGTGTATAAACACAGTAACAAACAAAAGAGTATAAAGGCATCATTCAATGATTTATTATTCACTTGAATTAATATAATTCAACAGACGTTCATCACAGACAAGAACTACCGGTATGTGTCTGTGTCTCCCCGAACTGGTTTACAGTTGGAATCCATAATCAAACAGTCACGGATGAACTGAACACTGAGTGGTTGGAACCACTATATCTCGACATCTTTAGTCACTGCGTGGCCTGTCATGGTAAAACATTTGTCTTTAAGTTAATCTCGGTTCAGTATCAATGTGCCAGATAAGACAGATTGTTAGATATAAAATAATTTAGAAGTATTATAAATGTATCAGTTTATTTTATTCATGTTCATATTATTATTATTTATAATAATGTTTGCACCAGCAAAGTGATTCCCTAGCAAAATGTAAAAAAATGAGAGGAGGCTCAAAGCTGTTGCTTTACATTGTACAAGGGTCAGTGTATAAGTGTATCATACATATGATATTTAAATAAATTAAATATTCATAAGGTTTTATTCTGTCATTGCTCCCTGTGACTGGAAGCTTCTTGATCCTCATAGATCGTCCGGTTCAACTCTTTTCAGTGTTAAACCCAAAGTTACATGCTGGGTTATACAGATTTGTCCATAAATAAGTTTGTAATTAAAGATCTGTACTTAATACTGTCCTATATGTGAACTCCATGCCAACTATTTGGTTGGAGGAAGAGAGAGGAGGGAGATAGAGCAGACGAGCAGGGGAGAGAGATGAAACTGCCATGCTTGTCAGTATGCGGATACTTTTTGGTGCTTTGATAATTAATTTCCAGCACAGTTTCCTGGTTCCTGCTCCTGCAGCTGAGGTCTTGCCCTGCCTTGCCCAGGTCAGGTATGATCTGGCAAAGGAAGGCATTCTTTCCTCCTGCCGACTGGCTTGTGGAGGAAAAAAAAGGGCAGCCAGCATCATCACAGTATGATACAGGCGGACCTGGCACAGCTCCATCCATCTGATGCTCCGGCAACATGAATCCACAGGTCCTACAACTGAGATATTTCACTAAATGACAGAGAGGGGGGGGGGGGAGCATAAGCAGTAGAACAATGGAAGCATGAATGTTTGTCTATTTTAAGGCCCAAAATGATATTCTAGTTATACAACAGCTTTAAAGAGTCTCCGTTGTTTGCTAGTGCCTAATGGAGACAGTATTTGCTTGGAGAGTGAATCTCAGGATGCTGCCATGAATGTATTATCCATTGGCTGGCATTCTAACAAACACAAATATGGAGATATGAAGTCCTACAATGCACTCCCACCCGTGGAAATGCATCATGCATGCTGACCTCTGAATGTAGAGGACTATTAGGGTGTGTAGGCTTCTCTCGGCTTGACCCTCTGTGTCCTGTTGCCCTGCCCTGAGCGTCTCTCTGCAGCCACCTCACGCATTTGTGTGCTGCATACATTTCCCAGCCTTCATCTGCAAAGGCCAGCGGGCAAGGAGAGGTGCGGGGGGTGAGGGAGAGTGTGTGTCCCTCTCTGTGACTTAAACAGCTCCGCCTTCACTCTTCCTCACCCCGCTGACCGTAGTAAACACTCCGCCTGCTGCTTCACGCGTTTACTCATGCTCCCAACAAAGTCACCAGCATTGCAGGGCAAAGAGAGAGTCTGAGATATTATCTCATTGATATTCCCACAACAAAGAGTGGAGATGAATAAACAGAGGCCATCAGAGGCTGAGGGTTCAAAAAGGGAAAAACAGAGGTGGACTGGGAGAGGGTCAAGAAGAGACCACAGTGTTTTTGCCACTGACCAATCACAGGCGATCAAGCGATGGAACCAAATCTGAACATCTCGATGAAGTGGCCAAGGATGCAGAAAGGATGTTTACAAATTTGCAAAATTTGGGGAAAATGCAGTTGTCTTGCATAAATATGTATTTTAGTCATTTATATGTTAAAGTTCTTTGTGGAAAAAAAAAACTTGGTTTGCAGTCACTGTTTCAAGTCATCCTGAAAGTGTCCGTATGAATGGAGGTCTTTCTGTCTCCCTAGTCCATGTGTCTTTGTTTTTGCTTTCCATGTCCATGTACTTATGTATATTTTGCTCTTTGCCCCACCCTTGTCCAGGCCCTGCACATCTGATGTCCAGTCACGTCTCTTCCTTGACTCAAGTGTCTCTTGTGTAAGGGTATAAGTTCCCTTGTGCTTAGTCTTTGGCTGGCGGGAACCAGATGAGTTTGTAAGGAGTAGATGATTTGTGAGCTGGTTAAAAGAACACATGCTTTGGTTCCAGATTGCTCCAGAGTGTTTGAAGCTCCAGCACCTGATTTCATCTAAAGAAGGACTGACTGAGCCAAAGCAGATATTTAATGGGGACCAGATAAATCTTCCATGAACTGTACTGTTCAAGAACCAGGAAACGGTCCGGGGAACTCATGCTAAAACATGATGTTACAACATCCAGACAGGAGCAGTTTCTTTATGCACATTACTGTCAATACTGCTCCTTGCACTGTTACACATACACTTATGATGCTATTTGCACTGCCGACTACATCACACACCAGTGCTTTTGTTTTACACACTCACACATGTACTTACTGTGATTCACACCATCAGATATGTGATTGTCTACATTCTGTATTGTTTATTTTTATATAACTTTTTTATTACATGTCTACTGTTTGTATATTATCTGTATTTTATACTTATATATTGTCGTTTTGGCTAAAGAGTCACCGGTGACCAGAGAAAACCTTATCTGTACTTGGCCAATAAATCTAATTCTTAATCTGAAATTACAAGCGATCTTGAGAAAGAACGTGTCTATTAATGGATAAATAAATTGGGACGGAGCAGTGGTAGCCTAGTGGTTAGAGCATTGGCCGCATGATCAGAGGAGCGGGGGTTTGAACCCCTTCCCAATAGGTTGCCCTGAGGTACCCTTGAGCAAGGTACTGTCCCCGTCACGCTCCTCTCTGCGATGGGCTGGCGACCTGTCCAGGGTGTGTCCCCTGTCCTACGCCCTGCGTGTGAGCTGGGATGGAGTCCAGCACCCCCCCGTGACCCTGCTTGGGACAAGCGGACTGACCCGGTTTAGATTAAGATTTAATTCTAGATATAATTTGGGGGGATTCTACTGATCCAGGAATCCATTCCACCCGTTTTATCCCAGTCACACCAGAGAACACAGCAATACAGCTTAATGTGCAGAACTCTTAGTGACACTGAGAAAAAGAGGGAGCGACAGAGAAGACAAAGAGAGGGAGACAGACAGACAGGAAGAGCAAGAGAGCAAGAAAAAGAGAGACAGAGTGATGTGATGATGGATACACACACACACACACATACACATGCACACACAATGCCAGTTACAGAATAGACCTAGCAAAGGATTAGTGTGTGTGTGTGTGTGTGTGTGTGTGTACACATGCAGCACCTGGGCCATGATGCTACCTGCAGCAGATCCTTGATTGTGTGTGTTAAATAATGCATGGCTCAGAGTGGAGGACAGGCTCTTGATAAAGTGCAGCACAGGAGACCATGCATAAACAGCCACCACCATATGCAGAGTGGAAATTGATGGGGGAGATAAACTCTCTCCACTAAACCCTGTACATAAGTGTGTGTTTGTGTGTGTGTACGTGTGTGTTCAAAGGAAATCGTGTGTACCTGCCTGTGTCAGTCCATGTGTTTGATTTGTTGTGTCATTGTGTGCTGGACACACTGTGTTGGCATGTGTGTATTATACTGTTTCACATCCACAACATATTTTGCGGGTGATTTCATGTGATGATATGTTTGAGTGTGTGTGTGTGTGTAGAAAGAGTGCATATGCGAAGAGCCTGATGATGAGCTAGTGTGTGGGGTGATGGGGTCAGGGTGCTGCTGGGCGAGCGAGGCCTGCACTGTGGCTGTGGAGAGGCAGAACACTCCATCATACCGCACTGTGGAGTGAGCTGGGTGTGTATGGAGATGCATGCAAACTAGCCTCTATCTCAGCCTGCCCGCACCCACCGCTACAACCGTGAGACCTTCAAACATACGGCCCTCACTAGCTCTCGCTCTCTTTCCCTCCTTTTCTCCTTCATCAGTCTCCTAATGTGTCATTCTAAGAGCGCTATTATTCTTATTCATTCTTAGGATTATTCTTAAGTCCATAACAGGGCTTAATCAAAATCACCTTCGGAGATCACTCATTCATAGTTGTGGATGGTGCCAGTACACACAGAGGAAAAGGCAGGGAAACACCCTGGACAAGTCGACAATCCATTGCAGGACACACACACACACACACACACACACACACCTAGAAGGCTAATTTAGTATCTGATTCACCTACATGCATTGTTTTGGATGGTAGGAGGAAACATGAGCACCCTGAGAAAACTCATGGAGAACATACAAAAGAGATCCAGCGCTTAGGAACGGAACAAGACATTTTCCCCAACCTTTCAAAAGTTATTCTTTCATTACAGAAACAGTTCGAGACAACTGCAACTTTCCATGCAGTAATAATTATAATACAGGGACTTCAGATGTCCTTCATTCACTACACTAATCCATACGTTCAGTCTAGTGTCTTTATATGCTGTGATTTTAATACTGCACTTCGTTGGAACTAAGCCACCCGACCACTGAAAAACAGCCAATAACCTTGAGCCATCTTCAACCAAACTTTACTTTTGACACTATACATTCTGTCAAAAGTATTTGTCAGGCATCAGAGTGCCAGATGTAACATGATTTACACTCCAGGAAACTCCTGGCACGTGCGCAGGAGCTAAAACACTGACATCACAGAGATTTAAGAACAATTACGGTAGCAGCAAAACACAGTTTCACTCAAAACATGCTTTTATTCTGAAAATAAGTGACTCAAGATTTCTGGAGGAAAAAATCACTTCTGCTATTTCAAGTTGAAGCAACCAAGGCTGAGGTCTGATCACAGATCTGTGGGGTAAATAAGTAAAAAAAAAAAACAGCCAAACACTAATCATTTTCATGCCAACAACTGCTTTAGTTATATTTCACTATTTCACAGAACAGAAAAGCCGTTTTCTTTAACACACACACACACACACACACACACACACACACACACACACACACACACACACACACACGCACATAAAACACAGACAATAAAAACATACTGGGAGAGAAAAAGAAACACATCATTTTTGTTGCAGCTTTAATTTACTTGGGACATTAATATTTCAGCCTCTCTCTCTCTCTCTCTCTCTCTCTCTCTCTCTCTCTCTTTCTCTCTCTCTCTCTCTCTCTCTCTTTCTCTCTGGCTCTGTGCTGATCTGTCGCACCCTTGCTGGTCCAGAGGCATAAATATTTTAGCCTTTTTTATTGGAGACCCTTGTTCGTTATCCCAAAACCTCTATGGCCCATGGGTGCAGAAAACACCTCCACACACTCCATCACCCTCTCTTATGCCCCTCACACACACATCCTACCCTTCTTCATCTCTCTCTCTCTCTCTCTCTCTCTCTCTCCTCTCTCTCTCTCTCTCTCTCTCTCTCCTGCAAGTATTTACTATTATAGACCCTGCTGAGACATTGCAGTGAAGCATCAAATGTGAGTTCATTAACTCTCTCCTCTTTCCACAGCTTCTCTCTCTTTTCACCACTCATCCATAATGTGCTCTTCCTGCCTGACTCAGTGATTACCTTTCACTTTGCTTAGCAAGTGTGTAGAGAGCCAGGTGTGAGCGTGTGCTTTGAATGTGTCTCTGCACCATTAGCCTTCATGCATCAAATTCTTGAACTATACAGCTCCTATTAGAACACACACACACACACACACACACACACACACACACACACACACACACACACATACACACATACACCTCCTCTCAGGCAGTTAGTATGTGCACATGCACATCCTTGCACATACAAACATACACACACCCGCTAACTCACACTCTCACACCAGGAGGAGGGAAAACACAGAGCAATAAGCAATTTGTGAAGCTGGAATTGAATTGTACAGCAGTAGAGCCAACGGGGAGGCCTTTTTCTCACAGATCAGTGGCAGCCAGGGTAAGCGTCCACAAGTCTTAGCTTCCAAAACACATACACATACACACACACACACACACGCTTGACAGGATACCATATTGAAATGAGCGCAAAGTCTCTAGGGTTCTCAGCTACCTTTGACCAATTTTTGATTTTGATTTATTTATTTATTTGTGGAAGGGGTGTTTATTTTTTGCTTGCTGACCCAATCACCATGGCCACACGCCATCCCACGTCTCCCGCCCCTGGACATCCCCAGCCCTGTCTGATGCGGATTCTCTTCTCATTTGCCTATTCATTTAAAATCACCAAGTGCCCACTGAGATCCAATATGGGGCTGAGGCAGGGGGCTGGAGAAGACCCGCATCGGGGAGGAAGAACGCAGGAAGGGAGGGGAAAAAAAGCAGAACAACATGCTGAGGAAAACTAAAAAGAGAAGTGGAGAGTGCCTGGGTGCTGATGAGAGACATCTTCTCTTTCACTCTCTCTCTCTCTCTCTCTCTCTCTCTCTCTCTCTCTCTCTCTCTCTCTCTCTTTCTGTCTGTCTCTCATTTTCCTTCTTTTATCTCTTCCTTTATCCCATCTCTGCCTAGTATAAAGGATGAGCTGGAAAACATCACCCAAGTCATTTGGGCCTGTGTGTCCTGTTTAGTTAGTATACACATAGACACCCAAACCCCACAACCCACACACACACACACACACTTTCTCTCAGGCAGTTAGTATGTGCACATGTACATCCTTGCATACAGAGAGAGAGACAGAGAGAGAGAGAGAGAGGATTTTACAAATTTTATCAAAATTTTGCTTCACTGAGGTCAGAAAGATGGCTGGTCAGAGACCGAGAGCATAGATGGATGGGGTGATAGAGTGACAGACAGATACAAATTTGGGAAATGGAAGTGTTTGTTCTAGATTCAGAGTTTTAACCTTTAACCAGACTCTTATGTTCTTTTTAAATGCTGAAGGAGCAAATTAAGGCAAGTTCCTCTCCTTTTCACACACACACACACACACACACACACACACACACACACACACACAATGACGGTTATTAGTACTAATTGCTGAGGCGATGCTTCTTTCATTCACACAAACCAAATCAAAGTGCTGTGTTCTTTCCTAGCTCATACCTTATGATCTGAAAAGGTGTTCTCACTGCTGAACACGGCATGTTCCTGGCCTGAACACTGAAGCTCTTAAAAGTGTTCATTTCCACATGAAAGAAAAACATGCAAAAATACTTCAGTGCCATTCTTTGTTCAGAACCGGGGCAGTTAAGAGAGTTTAAAGGTTCTTCGGCAGCGTTTTTACAAGGATATTCCTCTCACACGCTGGGCTTGCAATGAAAACGAATGTGAAAAGATAAAATTTTTAAAAATATGTAGTTTTTATGTGCACATAGAATTGAATGGCAAGCAAGAGACAGAGTGAGAGAGACAGAGAGAGACAGAGAGAGAGGAGAGAGAGAGGAGCGAGAGAGAGAGAGAGAGAGAGAGAGAGAGAGAGAAACTGGGACCCTACAGAGAGGAGCATATGCAAAAAAACCTTCACCACATAATAGCCAGTATATATCCTTGGGATATAGACAGAGCACCACTGGTGAATACAAAAGGAGGAGTTTGGCCTAGTCCCTCGGCCTCTCTAATGCTAACAGCGGGGCATGGGGCACGGGGCCCCTCCGCTGCAGAGAAAGAGCACGGCGTCAATCCTCCGCTACCTCGCCCCTGTGAGATGGCTCACCCACTGTCTCTGCTCATCATAATGTAGGCTATGTTGTCTTCCCATTGCCAGCACACAGACCATTCAACTAGCCCCCATTTCCATAGTAATTGAGGGGAGAATCAGAGGGGTCAGCCATGACAAGGGGATGAGAGGTGCCCGACAAGATTTTGTTAAAGTGCTCTGTCAGAGCTGGAACGCAGGTAGAGTTGCTAATGTTGCCACTCTGCCGTAATCTGATAGTGTCTTGTCTGCAGGTGCAGATGGGTCTTTATAGCAGTCGCTGCAGTGAGGCAGTGTAATGTATGTCTTTAGGCACTAAATGGCCTGATTCTACATGTCGACTTCTCATAACTGCATCAGGTCGAAGCATTGACTTTATGCTGGATATGCGGGGACATTTCATGGTAGTGATAAAGGCCTTTTCATTGTAATGGAGGCATGTTTGATATGTGCTCGTGAATGGCTCAGTAGTGTGTGGTCATTTAAGGGTAAACATAATGCTTTTATTTTTAGTTTTGCAATTTAGCTCAATTTAGTAAAAATTGGGTCAAATATGGAGGTAAACATTTTTTAGAACTGGACCAAGGTAAGAGTTTAAATTTTTTAACAAGTCCAAGTAAGAGGTGTTGGTTGCTAATGATCATTGTCGAGAGTCGATAACCAATGGACTTTAATTAGCCTGGCCAATAAGTCTCCCAGGATGAACACAGATAGTATTTAGAAATGCTATCTGTCTTGAGTTCGATTCCCTGATCGGGCCGTCCGGGTCCTCTCTGTGTGGAGTTGGCATGTTCTCCCTGTGTCTGTGTGCATGTCCTCCCAACGTTCAAAGACATACAGTCAGGAGGATTGGAGATGCTAAATTGCTCACAGGTATGAATGTGTTGGTCTGTGACTGCCTGCGGTGAACTGATGACCTGTCCAGGTGTGTGTGTGTGTGTATGTGTGTGTGTGTGTGTGTGTGTGTGTGTGTGTGTGTGTTTGCGTGTCTTCCCTGCAAACCTGTTCCAGAGTGTTTCCAAACCTTTCACTTTAAGTGAACTGGATAAGCCATGCTGGTTAGGATAATGGATGTATGGATGCATGGATGGATGGAAGGGTAATATATCTAAGATATTCAGTTCCTTAAGATTTTCAATAAATCATATCTGTTAGTTAAAAAGAATCCCCACACTCAAATATTTAGGCTTGTCTTATCAAGGGAAACATTTAAAACTTCATCTGGACTTTGCTTTTCTTTCCTTCTATCATTTTTCTTCCTGGGTTTTTACAGCTCTTTGCATTTTGTCCTCCCTGCTTCTCACAGTATTCACTGTTAAGCTGTTATTACTCTGACAGAGCAAATATCCAATATGACCAGTGGAATTCTTGTCATCTTCTTGACAAAACTTCATTTTTCTGTCTGTATGATTTTCACTTTGTCTTATTTTTGCTTTCTGATATTTGCTTCTCTTGGTCTGACGCATTGTTATCTTCCTGAGAAATCCCTCTCTCTCTCTTCTTTCTCTCTCTCTCTCTCTCTCTCTCCATCTCTCTCTCTCTCTCTCTCTCTCTCTCTCTCTCTCCATCTCTCTGTCTCACTGTCAGAGCCAGCACTGCCAGCTAGTGCCAAGCTTTTATGTTTTAGTCTGGTGCTTGCCATCTATGTCTGGTATGACTCACGGTAGAAGGAAAGAAAAGAAAGAAAGAGAGAGAGAGAGAGAGAGAGAGAGAGAGAGAGAGAGAGAGAGAGAGAGAGAGAGAGAAAGAGAGAGGGGTGGGGGGTAATGAAACAGCGAGCAGAGGAAACAGGGGATTGCATGCAGATGCAGGGCCCTTCTCGTTTACAAATATGCAAATAGTGTTGGCTTTGTGATATGCAAATTAGAGATTACAGACCGCTAATTAGGGTCAAAAGAACTGTTCACGTCAATTAGGGGGAATAAAAAATGATACCCCGATCTGCTGGCCCTCCAACACAACCGAACGCCCGCCACCTCCCCCACCACCGCCAACACTCTTGCCATGGTTATCGTCCTCTTTTGTCTTAAAAACAGAAAGATAAAGCAGGAGCAATAGAGGAGACATGAATGCAAGGGCGTGCATATGCTATTGACAGGCTTTTGTAGGGGATGAAGGCCCAGGTACTCTGTGTCCAGCTGCACATCTCCAGAAAGCCTCCTCCTTCTGTCATCCTCCTCCTCCCTCTCTTCCTCCTCCTCCTCCTCCTCCTCGTCTGGGCTGTGTACCTGCCGGCCGCGGCAGTAGCAGCGTGCTGCAGGAAGAGAGAGGGCAGGATTTGCATCCTAATGACCTCAGCCCCCGGCCCCCTGAGGCATGGCCCCCCGCATCACCCAGAGATCAATTAGAGCAGTCCCACCGTCTGCCTCCACTCATACCCATCACCATCTCTCCATTGCTCTCTTCCTCTCCTCTCTGTTTGCTCTACATTCCTCATGCATCCAACATTCCCTTCTTCTCCTTTTTCTATTTCTATTTTATTAGCCTTTATCAAATATCACTCTCTTTCTCTCCTATGCTAAGCCTTTCTCCATGTCCTTTCCTTTGTTTCACCCTGAACCCATCCCCATCCCCTGTCCTTTCCTATTTCTTTGCCAGACTTACCAAATCCCTCTTTGTTCCATCGCCTCACCTACCACATTCATCCGCTTCTTCCTTTTAGACCCAAGCAAATTCCACGTTCTCTATCTACTTTGTCCATTCCCTGCTGCACCTCACACCTATCCCTTGATGTCTCCCTCCCTTCTTCTTAGTCCCCAACAAATCCCTCTTTCACTCACTCTCACTTTCCCGCTTCTTTGCCACCTCTTGATCTTCTTCTTCTTTGGGTCTATAGAGCCAGAGGGATCTTCAGCACTCACTCTTCAGACCCCTGCACCCTCAGTCCACTTACAGGGCTTCCCATCCCTCTGCCAATCTCACATCCAGCCAGGACAGGGCTAAACACCCAGGCCCGGCTTTACATACTTCTCAGGTGTCACTGATCCAGCAGCTCATTCTAAAAACCATGAGCATCTTTTCAAGCGGCTTTTGAAGGAGGTACTGTCTTCACTGGAACCATTGGTCGTCCTTTTGTTCATTATAAAAAACCCAGACATCACTGCTCACAGAATGGTGAGGAGGACGGACAGGGTAAAGAGAGAATTGGCAGAGACAGACAGGTGGTGGAAAATATCGAGAATCATGGGACCAAGGGGAAAAGAGGGGTGAAGGGGGATTAAAAAGGTCAGAGGAGAGCAGCTCAGAGAAGTATTTCTCTTCTTCTCTTTCTCTTGGGCAGCATCATATAAGCTTTGGTACTGTGTGGGGTGAGGGTGGAGGTCCGGGCGCTGTGGAGTAAGTCTCCATTAAGAGAGACTCCCCACTCAACTCTGCCCCACTCTCCATTACTGTCCCCCTGCAGACACACTGTCACCTCAGAGAGAGAGAGAGAGAGAGAGAGAGAGAGAGAGAGAGAGAGAGAGAGAGAGAGAGAGAGAGAGAGAAGAGAGAAAGAAAGAGAGAGAGAGAGAGAGAGAGAGAGAGAGAGAGAGAGAGAGAGAGAGAGAGAGAGAGAGCAATGACATCTATTTGACAAGGATTACTATTACAGTCTGTGGCTTTTGATCAGTTATGGTTCATCATCCTGGTAAATAACTGTATAGTTGTAGTTCCTATGATGTACAATACTGTAAAAAATTGTTTAATTGGAATCTTTGTTGAAAGTTGCTTTGCTGTGTTTCCACTTTAATGTTTTGTTACGGAACTAAGTAATGACAATGATGAATTTTTCCTCCGTGCTTCACTTGCTTGATATACCCCCCCATTGTAACCATTTACATGCATATCATAAACATTTCAATTTATATATTAAAAAAACAGCAGAGCTCTTAAATGGTCCAAAGAAAAGATACTGGTGAAACTTTTTATTGTCTAAAAATAAGATATTGTGGCTCTTATGACCAATCAAGACAAGGGACAAAAGAACCAAGCTGAGTGTATTATGTGTTTGTGTGTGTTTATTTGTGTAAGGGATTGTGTGGGTGTGTTGGGTGTGTGTGTGTCATGCTGAAGATTTGTACCCCCCCCCCCCCCCCCCGCAAATGATCTCGCGAACTGCTCTTCTCCTCTTGCTTCCCAGCGCCTGTCAATCACAGACCAGATGGAGAAAGGAGGTTTTGGGGTTAAGGAGGCGGAGCGGGGGCCGGGGAGCAAAAGGAGGTGTTACAGGGCAGGGTGGAGTGGGATGGGGTGGGATTAGTGGGGCCGTCATCGCTCATGGGCGATGGGCAGTTCATGGCCCATTGAAAACATTCACCCTGAAGACGGAGCGATGCAGGAAAGGGAGGGCAGAAACGCAGAACAAGAAAAAGGATTAGCATAACATAGCCAGTCTCGTTAAAATGAGCACAAGTCTCCCCTGACTCCACTCCCCTGTCTGACCTTGGACAGCTTGTTTCGCTGCCTCACCAACTCCTGTTGTGTTATTACTTCAGCTTTAGCTTAGCTTTCAATCCAATACATGGCTGCTTCCAAAGTAGCTTAAAACCATCATGCCTCCCTGCTTGAGACAGAATCAGACTTCAATTAAAGTCACACATTTGCTGCCTTTGGTTCCAGCATTTTCTTCTATTTACAACTTTCAAATAGTTAAAAGAGTGAAACACCTTCTAGAAAGCTACAGTTTTGGAGATACAAGGTTTTGCACAAGAATGTTCTCTGATAATGAAAGTGACGACCCTTGTCATTGTGAAACGCAGCACAGTACAACACAATGAAATTCAACCTCTGCGTTTCACCCATACACACACATGCAGCAGAGGACAGCTATTGAACGTGCCCGGGGAGCAGTGACGGGGACGGTACCTTGCTCAAGGGTACCTCAGGGCAGCCTACTGGTGAGGGAATCGAATCCACAATTTTCCGATCCGGGGCAACTCCCTAACCACAGGGCCACCGCTGCCCCTAATGTGATCAAATGCAGCGATATTATGCCCCATCCTATACCAGTAGGTTACTGTGAGGTGCCCTTGGGTGAGGTACCGTCCCTGTCACTGCTCCCCTGGCACTTTAAATATAGCTGCCCCCTGCTGCACGTGTGTGCATGGGTGAAACACAATGGTTGAATTTTGTTGTGTTGTGCTGTGCTGCGTTTCACAATGACAAGACTAGTCACTTTCACTTTCACTTATGCAATTCAAGACTAAATCACAGGTGAAATCTGTTCTTCTTAGACTGACATTTTCTCAACCTATGATGCTGTCGCACACCTAGCGGCGCATAAAGTGCATCAGCAGGAACAGCTGTCATGCTGATGCTCAGGACAGGATGCTCAATAGAAGTGCTGATCATCTGTATTGATCTGTAGGGCCTCCAGCTGATAGGATCAATAAAGCTTGTGTATGCCTGCATGCCACATGTTCTCCTAACTGGCTGAGCAGGTCTCTGAGCATCTGCTGGAGAAGCAGAATGAGCTCTGTGCTCTCAGTCGTCCCCAGAGATGCCTGGGCTGAATGAAAGTACAGGAATTTGAGCCTTGGTTAAAAGCCTTTCCCTGTAGATCCCTGCAGATCTTGCAACGGAGCTTATGATTTTAGCTTATTGAATATTTGTCGTGGAGTATTACATTGTCCATACTTCAGATCTCTAAGATTTTGTTGTATTGCATCACACCTCTGTTGCTCTCAGCCTCAAGATACGGCCTGCTACAAACAAGGCTTGGACAAAGAACTTTTTGAGCATGTGTTTACAAGTGTTTTCATACCGTGTTTGTGGGTGTGTAATTCATATATCATGCTTGGTTTTCAGCAACTTTTTCCAGCATATGATTTAACCTGACAGGTGCACTAATACTTCCTTCTCCAGTTCCTGAGAAAAGCCGCTGGTCTGGATAAAGAGGCCATTGTTGAATTATTTTGATTACGAGATTCAAAGTAGTTATAAATTAAATTTCAGAAACAAGTTTGATGTATGATGTTTCAGTTTTGAAAATACTGTTCTACAGTGCTGGGCAGGCCTCATATAAGAAAATGACCTCTGCTCGTGACTCTGTGAGTCTGCAGATAAAGTGCACGGTCCCTTTAAAACCTACCCAGAAATTCCTCTCATCTATCAACATTGTAATTAAAAACAATACCACAAGCCAAACAAGCTAGTGAATGAAATGTGTTTGCCTTGAAACAGATACCATTTAATGTCTAGAACTGAAGCAAAACGAACTGCTCACGTGATGCTATGATTAACGATCCTTCTTCAGATTGATTGGTCTAGGAATATAATCCCACCATTATTTGGTTTAATCCCTGATAGTTCTCCCTAAAAATTGTCAGATTAGACAATTTATACCAAAACTTGTCACATCCCCTTGGGGTGTTTTTCAGAGGGGCTTTCCAATTTGTACCCCCTAGGACAAGAGAAGAGGACTGGAGGGTCAGGCTGTGAAGAAATGTACGGGACAAAATCTGTCTTCATCTTCAAAGTTCTTTCAACACGCTCAACCTTGACTGAGGTTAGAGCTTTTAGAATGGCAAAGGATCCTTAGTAGCTCAATCTGACCCTGAGAGTAACACACACACACGCACACACACAAACACACACACACACACACACATCACCTCCTTTTCCAAAACACACGCAAACACATATATCCCACCCTTGGCTCCAGACCATTGTTTACTTTCTGTGAGCCTTGGCCAGCGCTGCTGGAGCGGGTAGTGAATGGTTGCGTTATTGTCTCATCCTCCTGACCCTGGACGCCCTCATTCATTGCCCTCAAAAGGACCATCTGCATGATCCAACAGTCAGAGAGCGAGAGCTGCGAGAGCACCCAGGCAGTGAGACTCATAGAAAGAGAGAGAGAAAGGAAGAGAGGGAGGGAGGGAGGGAGAAAAGGGTGGGAAGGGAGTGGTGAAACCCAAAACAAGAGCTAGAAGGTGGAGACCGGATTGTTTTGGAGGCCAGGCAATCTGGAATGTCCATGATCTACTAAAGAGTTTTATTTGTCATATTTTTTTGAGAGAGTTAATGGTTCTTTACGCACACTCCTGAAATAAATATTTCCTGACTTCACTGTACCGTTTAAGGAAACCTTTAACAGGTATAAAACCTGTGCATAATGTGGATTTTAAGACATTCATAGCACACATCTCAATGGCATCTAATGAAAGATTTTTAAGGGAACGAGAACTGAATCTGTGGCACTGAACCCTGTCTGGGATTTTTTTTTAAAGGTAGTGAAAAATAAATAATGCACCAGATTTTATTTTATTCTAACCTAAATAAAATATATTGCGTTGGTGGAAAAATTGACCAAAGTAAGTCATTTGACATCACTTCTTACTGTTAGTAAATTTCATTCTTGTGAAAAGGATGCACTCATTTGAAGCAAGCATTGAATTTATTTTATTAAATGCAAATGTGGGCATATTTATTTTGATGGTCCATTATAGATGATCTATTGAAGCGTTCATTGTTAAAGAAACTGTGGAATTATCAACAGCATTGGAAACTTTTTCAACGTATATATCAGTTGCATTTAAGAGACATTTAGGTGAAAGTTAATGACAAGCTGAGCATTTAAAGCATTCTGAAGGTGACCATTTAAATAAAGTGTTGCCAGTGTGCTATGTCTTCTCTCTGTTGCTTCTCTCTCTCCCTCTCTCTCTCTTTCTGTAAAGGGGGGAGCATTCCTGAACCCAGGCTGCAGTGGCCTGCATGTGTGATGGAGGCAGTTTTTTCCCATGGGGCTGCAGGTGAAAACTAGGACTCTCTCTCTATGTCCTGCGAGGGACGCCATCTGTCCCCACTGCCTCTGCCTGCAGGATGGTTTGCACCCCCCCATACTCCTCTTCTTTCCTCTTCTTTCCCCCTGGACTTCTCCATCCATACTCCCTCCCTCTCTTACCTCATGCCAGCCCAGCAGGCCGCATCACCCAAGAATTTACCCCCTCCCCTCCAGTGCCCTATCGTCCCTTTGCTTATTCATCCCCCAGTCTACTCCCATACTCCTCAACTGCCTGCCCCCCCTCAACCTCCTGCCACCAATCACTCTATCTCTCTCTCTTTCTGTCTCTCACAAAGCAAACTCTCTCTCACTCTCTCTTTCTCTTTTAATCTACCTTTAAAATCATTATATGATTCTTATGGTGAACATAACTAGGCAGGAAGTGCTCTCTCCTCCTTGCTGCTTTTTTCCAAGTGTTCTGTAGCAAGTGGACACTTCCATTGTCCCTCATGGGGTACACACAATGGTAAACATAATTCTTATTTTTTGTCATGTCTTTGTATGTCCTTTAAATAAAAACTCAAATCTCTTAATATGCGTAAATCAGATGTATTTCTATAATAAAACTATATCTAATTAGGTTGTGACACATAAATAGTCATGTAATGACGACTGAGTGGCTTCATCTCACTGGATCAATTACTTTACCCATCAGCTATAAGGAGCGGAGATGATGGACTAAATAAGCTCCAGAGTGTGGATGAAAAGCTGAAGAGTCAGTGGTTATTTCATTACTGGAGTGCAGTCAGCTGGTCGAGAAGAGGCCGTGTCGGAGCTGAACAGGGTGAGTGTTAACGGTCAGGTGGACCGGGACAGCGTGAGAGAGCACTTTCACGTGGGAACATGGGCATCATGCACACACAGGCAGACAACTCTCAGAGGCAGTTAAGTGTGAAGCTCCCAAACTGTCACTCTGCAGACAGCCCCCACCTTTCTCCCCTCACACACTCCACACACAGCCACACACAAAAGCCAGACACGCACACTCGCTCTCACTAAACACACACACACACACACACACACACACACACACACACACACACACACACACACACACACTCTGCCTTCCATACTACCCTCAGACACAACTGATTGGAGAGATGGACAGTGAGAAAGGAGAAAGTGAGAGAGAGAGCAGAAAGACATCCTACTGACAGAGAAAGAACATTATCAGAAGACAGACAGACAGAGAGAGAGAGAGAGACAGAGAACAGTTCCTCGACACAATTCTACTTATTATTCTGTGCCCATTTTTACTTCAGTGTGTTTAATCGTGTAGAAATGATGTGCACAGTAGACTTAAATATTCTTTTAAAATAGACTTTTAATCAGTTTCCACAGATACATTTTTTTTGGGTCAACACCAAAAAAATGATCATCATTTCTTAAAAAAATAACCTTTAAATCATGCTAAAACCCAATCTATTATCATTCCTACTTGGAGTTGGTTTTGCTTGAACAACTAACAAATTAAGCAATTTTTTTTTTTCGCGAGAGAGATGAGATGAGTGAGAGAGACAGATAGAGTGAGAGAGATAGATAGAGTGAGAGACAGAGAGCCACTGGTGAGCTGAAGTGTCCCTATTCTCTTAGTGGACCAATGTAACAAAGCTCTAGACGGGCCAGTGGGACAGCGGGACAGTGGGTGGCAGTTTACTAACCCCCCCCCATCGCCGCGCCTCTGTGGGGTCACCCTGCCTGTGACCCCGCCCCGATTGTTTCCAGTGTCTCTGTCAGCTCCCATTGTTTCTGAAGGGTTTAATGGGGGGGAAATATAAGTACGGGTGGGGGACGACTCCCCCCTTTTCCACCTCTACTTTGAGAGGTCTGACTATCTGACCCAAAAAAACAATAGCAACAAAAAGTGAGGATACGCACAAGGATGCAGGAATGGGACAGTGCCCCCTGTCTCCCAGGGCCGATGCATTAGGCCAGTTCTCTTAGAATGATATCACACTGTGAAATGAACTCCCAGCTTTAACCACAGCACTGTGTATTTGATCAACTGGTCACGTTAATTCCCAGTTTATCTCTTTAAAGACTGTTTCTCCAACAGCACATTATAAGAAGTCACTGGATTAAACAGCTTGTGCTTGATATGTCTATACTCCCAGATCCGTCTTTGTAAAATCCGGGACATATTTCATGAACGACCTGTGCTGCACCCTGTTAATCAATTATGTAAGACTATCTTTTAAAGCAGGCTATCTTGTCAAAAACCTGAATAACAGCCCTTTCAAGAAAGAAGGAAGGACCCATGGGCTCCTAATTGAAGAAATGGGTTGCTTAATTGATCATTGATTGGTGGTCAATAGGAAACACATGTTCTGGATCTGTACACGAAAGTGATTGAGAAGGCCCAATAAAATCAGTCAGGCAGTTTGACAAGCGCCAATGATTACACTTCCTCTGGACAGAACAAGTGGCCTAAAAAGAGAGAGAGAGGCAGAGAGAGAGAGAGAGAGAGAGAGAGAGAGAGAGAGAGAGAGAGAGAGAGAGCCTTTCTCAACACAGGCTTCCACACAACCCTAACATCACAAATCAACCCTTATGTATAACAGTAGCTTGGGTGTCATTTTTTAATTGAATTGCTTTTTTCTCCCTTTTTATTGAAGTTTTACAATTCTATTCATTTACATTACATTTACATTTAGAGCATCTAGAAGACACTCTTATCCAGAGCGTTGTTCATCAGTGCTTCATACTCCACATCTGTTCTTCATTTCTGTAACGAGATTTAAGTTAACCACTGTAAATCAACTATTTGCCAGATAAGTAACACACTTATAAACCCTGTCCATGACAGCAGCCCTTGATTCCACAAACTCTAATATAAGTGTTGTGTACATTGACATTTGTGCCAATATAGCAGTTAAGGTTGCGCTCTGAGGATGTTTTCATGGAAAGGATGCTTGTGCAACATTTCATTCTTCCTGCCGGGCAAAATCATCTTGTCGGTCCTTGGCAGAGATGCGATTTGCATACGAGGCCAGTCTATGAGCAGTTTTTTTTTCAGAGATATTTCTTCATCTTCAAGGTCCAACCCAAACTTTAACTTCCATTTCTTGAAGTAAATAAAACACAGAGATAAAACCTCAATGATGAAGCCAGGAGACCTGATTCCCTTACCAGGACTCTTGTATGACAGGGGTTTTTGAGATAAGCTAAAGTTGATGAAACAAGCTTGGATTATTAAACTTATGCTATGGTACCTCCCAACCAGAATCAAATTGCTTTCTTCACATAATATTTATGACAATGTTCTGCATCCCAGAGTTCCCCAAATATTGCAGGAATTGGCACGGCTGGCAGTTGCATCAGGTGACCAGTTGAGGTTCTCCAAGATGCTCAGACTTACACACTTTCTCAATCGCTACTCCTTCAAAACTGAACAATAAGCAGTTTACATTTGCCCTTCCAAATTGTGAGCTGCTGTTGGAACCCCAGGAAGTGAAGTTGAAATCTTCTGATGGTCTGTAGACTCACTGTAGCTTGTACTGAGACCAGTGGTGCTGGATTCATCAGCAGACTTGAAGTAATTTCTATTGCACATATGAGAAACGGTACTGGGTGGCACTGGGGAGGTTTCCATCACCGGCGTAGTCCTCTCAAGGCTATATCTTCAGAAGCTTTGTTTAGAGGGAAACCAATTTCAACTTTTACAAATCTGTACCCTGGCCCCTGCCCCATGCCCCCTGCCCTGCTCCCGTCCTGCCCAGACACCTCATTTGAGGTCCACTGGAGTTCAAGACCATGTTGTACATTAGAGATACTTTAAAACTAGACAATTCTAGACCATATTTATTAGCAGGTGGTAAAATGTTGGCATTAAACCGTAAGCTTGTAAACACACAATATCCATCAAATATTGGCGACTTCACAGCTGTTGGAAGATTGGAAGGAAGGCAAGATCAGACGAACTTGTGATTTTACATTCAACCTTTAATTTAATTTAATAATTGACACACACATACACACACACACACACACACACACACACACACACTCAGACACACCATGTAAACAGTACAGATTTCACAGTGGCATGGCTCCAGGCAGTGTAGGGGTATCACTTGGGCCCTCAATCTCCACTCCAAGGGGAACATCAAGCTTCGCTTGATCCCGCACTGAGGTTTGCCCACATGCCATGGACGGATGGAGAGATCGGGAGACACTCCATCAGTGGAGAACACATGCCCTGCCAGTAGGGGGTCACTACAGGTAGCCCTCACCACACTCCATGCCACCCCTATTAAATATGGAACACAAAGACAAAGGAGCTGAGATTGGGAGCGAACGCAGGAGGAGGTGGGGGCAGCACTCCAGGCCTTTGAAGAGCAGAGCTGATGAGGAACCCTGGACACACACACACACGGAGACATGCAAAGAGCACACACACACACACACACACACACACACACAGATGGAGCGAACTGTTACAAATCTGTTTCTGTTCTTAAACGCTTTTCTCGACACAGACTAAGCATTTGAGACCTTATGAAAAAAAAAATGAATGAAAAATGAATTCCACATCATAGACAGTAGTTTCAATGTGTTTTTATCTATTAGACTGAAACAAGCATGTTCTCTGCCCACAACTTTATTTTATTAGAAGCCACTAATGCTAGATTTGACAGGATTTACTGGATGTTGATAAAAGTCCAGTTTAATCTAAAATGAATCGTTGTGTGTGTAATTGGTGGTGTTGTCTAGTGATAGGGTACTGGATCAGGATCAAGGGGTCCCAGGTTTGAATCCCACCTCTAGCACTACCACCACTGGGTCCCTGAGCAAGACCCTTAACCCTGAATTGTTCCAGGGGGACTGTCCCTGAACTTAGGACATGGATGTTGCTCTGGAAATGTAATTAATTCTTGATAACACCAGTTTGAGAACTCACGAACTCATTAAGTTGAACAGGATTTTCAAGTTTTCTGTAAAGCTGATCTAAACTCAGTAGCTATAAAGAGGATTTGTGGGTGGTGCACAGGTAGGGTAGGTCACTTATTATAACGCCCAAATTTCCCATTTATGGGATAATAAAAGATTACTCTACTCTACTCTACTTATACTGCATAGTACAGTGCAAAAGTCTTGAGCCCCACGTCTTTATATTTTGCTTCCAAAGAGCTTGTATTTTGTCTCAACAATGTTTTGTTGAGGACTAGTTCTCAAGGTGTCTTCAAGGACAAAGTTTCTGTTTCTCATTTTCAGTGCAGTCCCTGTACCTGAGCAGTTTTATTGTTTTTTGTTGGCTAATCCACAGAGCTCAGGTTTAAAAAAAAAAAAACTCTGTTGTGGCCTAATGGCAAGACACTAGGCCCCAGGATCGAAAGGTGTTGTGGTTCAACCCAGACCCAGTAGTCTAGTTTGACCAGTGTAGTTAAAAATAAATAGTGTTATTGAAACAACAAGGCAATTCCATAAATGCATATATATAAACAAGGGGTGGCTGAAGACTTTTGCACAGTACTGTTCCAAGCAATGACCTTTTAAAAAATGCATTCAAATGTATTTGTCTGCAGTATTTATGATATCGTCATGCCTGTCATCAGGGGTCATTTAGTGGGGCAGTGCCTCATCAACTTATCTTCATGCCCCATAAAACCCACAGATGCAGAAAAAAGCCCCTTCGTCTTATTGAATTAATGCTCCAAAAACTTTTGAATCATCTCTTCCATCCAGCCCTGCTGCCTCCTGTTTCCTTTAAATCCATAACTGTGAGCGATCTCATTGCTGGAGAAGAGCACTGGTGGTAATGAGTGCACAACGTTCAGGGTCAGTGGGATCACCCATTCCATCTCTGTCTGAAGCTCGTCTATTAAGGCCGCCAAGCTGTGAAATGCTCATTAAGCATGTTCAGGCGTGCAGTGGAACAGTGCCAGAGGCACAACACACTACAGTCTCAGTATTCACACAGTTACGTTCACACACTTCTGCTGGCTACAATGTGCTGATCACATATATATATTATTTATAGTTTTATGGAAAAAAAATGTAATACACGATATTTATTTCTTTTTATAAATATAGCAGGATAAAAATGGAATATATATATATATATATATATATATATATATATATATATATATTTTATTTTTTTTTTTTTCCCAATTTTTATCCTGATATATTTATAAAAAGAAATAAATATCGTGTATTATATTGTCTTTCTTACTTTTTTCAGTTCTTAAAATCATAACTATAAAACTATGATTGACTTCACCTTCCAGTGAACACCTCGTTGGAACAATAAGAGAACTACTCTTTGCTGAAACTTTAAAATATCTTTTGCAATCTTTTTAAAATCTTCATGTCGTGATTTTTGTTCCAGCAGTGGCGAAATGTTACATTTTTCTGAGACTGGCTAAAAATCACTCCCTGCTCCCTGAACTGAAGAATCTGATCCTTCAAAAGGAAGAGATTTTGTTTAGTCAGACTTGGACACTGGTTCTTTTTGCACAGAGTTCCCACACTGTATGAGCAGTGACTGTTTTTCGAATTTGTATACCTGTGTAGGTAGTGGGTGTATGCATGATTCATGTGTTCTGCTGGGCTTAAATAAACAGCTGGGACAAATATGCATGTGTGTGGGTCTGAACAACTCATCCCAATAGAGACCCCCATTCAATTAGAGCTGGATAATGAATCAGTCTGGCTGTAAGAAAAAGGTGGGCCTGCAGGGGGACTCGTCAGTGGCACATACACACATGCATACCACCAGAAAACACACACCCTCACTCACACATACTGTCCTCAGTTGCACCGCTACAGGATTTAAGCCTCAAGTGGCTGAAAGAAGTAACTGCAGACTCACTGCTGCTGAAGGCGGGTTTGAAAAGTTTATTTTATTCATTTACTGTGTTGTAACTGTCACAGTCCCAAAGCAGCTTTACAGAATCTGGTCCCTTGAGAGCAGACCCACGTTGATGAAGGTTAGAAAAAGTAACAGCTGAAGGAAGAAACCCATGGAGGAACCAAGACTAAGAAGAGCAAATCACCTCCTCTGGAAGATGTCATCTAAAACACATCATAAAAGATTTTAAGAGATTTTTTCAGAAAGGTACGTTTAAGTTACTTCAACACAGGAAATAAAAAAACACTTTCGTCTCTTTATCAAAAAACTCAGAAAGAGCAGCTGGTGTTCTTCAGTGGTGAAAAGGATAAAATTAAAATAAATTACAATGAAATAAAAATTGATAGCCAAACCAGTGGTGGTCTAGTCCTAGTCTTTTTTTCTCCTTTGTCTCCTCCCACTTCAGCTCTTGAAGGACTTGTAAATTGAGCTGATTATTGACTAGAGATTTGAAAGGAAAGGATTTGCCCTTGTCATTGTGAAATGCAGTACAGCACAACACAACGAATTTAAAATCCTCTGCGCTAACGTATACATGACACACGTATGTTATTGGTGCTGCCCGGGCAGTGACAGGGACGGTACCTTGCTCAAGGGTAACTCAGTGCAACCTACTGGTGAGGGAATCGAACCCACAATCTTCTGATCCCAGGCAACTCCCTAACCACTGGGCCACCGCTGCACGGACTTTCTCCAGGGCCAGAGCTGGGAATTGCTGCTCCGACACCAAGGCAAAGTTGTGGCAATTACTTATTATCAAAATATATCTTTTAACATAATTCCTCAATGTTGTTGTCACAGTTATTTGAATGGGATGATTTTAACAAACAGGAAACCACAAACAGGAAACCACAATGTAAATACTATTCCAGTCGTGCAGTTCTGGAAAACACAAACGAGTGTCTGATTATAACTTTACACATATAACACAATTATATTTTTGGCATTTAGCGGATGCTGCAGAGGGCAGCTATATCCAGCACACGGAGAGCAGTGATGGGGACAGTAGCTTGCTCAGGGTTTCCAAGCTTACTGGGGAATTGAACCCACGACTTCCACAATATATACTGAGACTGATGCATCTATTTAAATAAGCTGCCCTCACCTGCTCTACATGGTTACACTGTCATTGTTACATGCGATGATGCCATGCAACTACACGCCTCTTCCAGACATTTTATTTAATTAGCAGTAAACACATGGAAATAGGTACTTTAGTTTTATCAATGCTCTGATGAGGCAAATCACATGCTGATGCATTTTCCTAAAGCGAAGCATGCGCATGTATTGCTGGTGATTTGTTAGTTTAGGCTGAACACATGGTGTTAGATTAGACCCACTGACTCACTGCCAGACCGAGTTGAAACTAGAGTTACATTAAAGCCTTTTCTGCAATGCTTCTAAAAAAAGCCTTTCTTCTTTTTCTAGTTCTGCATTTGTTCTGTTCCTATTTTCGCTTGGCCTTTTTTTCCACAATCTGCTGCTCTACCCATCTTTTCAGTTTTTCCTCCCAATTTTCCGACTTATGGCGCTGGATTTCTTGGTCTGACTTTGAGACCCACACTCTCATCTCTCTCTCTCTCTCTCTCTCTCTCTCTCTCTCTCTCTCTCTCTCTCTCGCTCTCTCACTCACTCATACACACACACACTCACGTACACACACACACATGCCGGTGAATCCCTGGGGGCACTGGGGAAGGGCAGGGAGGCTGGAAATGAATTCAGCGATGTTGCAAGTGGCACCGCGCATCTGCATCTGTAATTAACCCCCAGAAAGACACACTGAGCTCTAGCAACCTCCCTCCTCCCTCTCTCCCTCACTCTCATCCTCTCTCAAAGGATTCTTAAGAGATGCTTGGTGGGCCAATTAAGGTGAGGGTCTATGTGTGTGTACGCGTGTGTGCGTGTCCATGTGCCTTGGCACATCCTGTGCGTGGTAGAGTGTGTGTTTGCCTGCATCTCTCTGGATGTCTTTTTGGGTGGTTGTATGTGTGTGTGCATGTGTGTATGTGTAGGTGTGCAAAGTGGCATCTCTTTGTGTCTGGGATGCACCACAGTTGTGGGTGTTGTACTGAGCCCCGGGGCCAGAGCTGGTTGAGGACTTTGCCCGGCTTGTGTTTGATGACATTTCTACAGGGAATAGCATATCTCAGACACCATACACACCCAGCCCATGCTGTAAATTTTCTGCTGCATGCCACTCCACCAGAATTTCAAAATGATTTTACAGTAACAGCTGAAAAAAGAGCAAAACAAACAGTTCTAGAGACAAGATTTCTGTATTTTAGGTCACTAGGAATAGCTGATTGTCACACAGAAAACATGCCAAAATGCTGATCACAATTTCCTCTCCTCCTAGAAAATGACAAGCTGTTTTTAAATCCAGCCATATTGTCATTTAGCACAACCTCCAACAAGCAATTGTGCATATACAATAAAACTACATTGGAATATCATTTCCTGCTGTAGAGTATCATATGCTTGATATAGACCAGTACTCATTAGCTTGAAATTGGCCAAAGGGTATACAAGCAAAGGCTTCCACAGTTATGGAAATCTGCAAAAGTATCATAACCAGTTCGCACATGACAGACCTACTGAGGATCTTCATACTATTGATTATAGCAGATTTCACCATTTGCTGCATGATTTAATAGTTAAAATGTAAACAGACTTGCCCAGAGAGCTCTGTTATGAAGTGCTCTGTTCTAGAAAATGATGCCTTTGTCATCATTCGGTAACAGGGCCCAGATGTCTGCAGCATTTAATGCCTCTAACAGCTGCCTCACATTAAGTTATTTCACAATTTGTTCATGAATATAATACCTGCTGTCTGTTGAGTCATTGTTTACAAAAGCTTTGGCATAAAACTTTGGCCTAAGGGAGTATTTATTTATTGATTTTTTTTGTCATTATGTTACCATTTTCAGCAATTGATATCAAACCTAAGAAGTCATGTGTAAGTTGCCTTTTGAATAACAAATAAAATGTCTATATATGTGACTTGAAGTTGCTTTTAGCTGCAAAGGAATCCGATGACATTTTCTACAATGCAACACATTACATCGGACTACTCTGGGTGAATCCGCTTATATCTTCATAAAATCAAATTAGCTAAATAAATGATACAGTCACTTTTATAAACAGCTGTGATTTCCTGCTAAAGTTGCGAGAATCTTAAAAAATGCAGTTGATGGATGTAATTAATGACATTCAGATGAGCCAAAAAAAAATAAAAAATCAGAGACTTGGTAAAAGTGATTTTTTACCAGAAAAAGTCACGGAGATGGGCTAAAACTGATATAAACGCACATTAAGTCCACTAATTGTACTTAAGATTACATCTGAAGTCAGTGACCTACTGCCAACATTATGGTGCATTCATGATCGTAAAAGGTAAGCCTGGACTGATAGGTGGCACAGTTGGTGCTTCCCTCAAAGCGTAGGGATGGGGGTAAAGGGGGATCAAGAGGGACCCCATTGTGGGATGAGGAAGAAAGGGAGGAGAGGAGGAAAGGGTAGAGCGCCCACCCTCTGCCTGTATGGAGGGGTGCATCACTGTGAGGCCAATTAACAGCTACCAAGACCCAGGGGCTGAGTACACAAACCCCACCCCACACAATCTTAGTCAAATGAGCACCCGTCCATCTCCCTTCAGCTCACGGATGTGTTTATGCTGCGGTCTCAACGCCCTGTTTGTCCACGTCATCTTGTATAGAATGACTTTGATACTTTACACCGTTAGATGTTTACTGTATACTTTAACATCTGTCAGTTTGTTGACGTGCCAACAAGTGTCAATAAGGCCAAACAGGGCTGAAAGACAACACCTCAAGGAAGAAGAGAAGAGAAAAATCCCCTCAGATGCCCCAAGTGAGAAATATGGAGAATCCTTATCCTGTTTGGAGCTCGCCTGATTAGCGTCCACACAGCTCCCTCCATGCATTATAGATGAGGCAATAATTAGCATGTGTGTTAAGATGGAGAATATTAGCACTATAAGGGGTCTGGCTACCACACACGCACACACACACACACACACACACACACACACACACACAAGCACAGGCCATAAAAAGTGTGTGTGTAAACAGAAAGGACTGTGCGTGTCCCTTAGACCCTTGCCCGATAGAGAGACAGCAGTGGGGGAATGGGGGGAAATATGATGAAAAATGTGACCTCTGAATAATGCATGCCTCAACTGGTCAATAGTTCCTGATCTGCTTTAAGGAGCACTGCTCCTATTACCATTATAAGATTAAAACCCAGCTGCCTTTGTCTGAACTGAGCGACATGGCTACTGTACCTGTCAGCACTGAGCGAACTTGGCTGGACCACACACACACACACACACACACAAACACACACACGCACACACACACACACACACGCACACACACACACACACACACGCACACACTGCTACTGATGTCTGTGTATGTATGAAGCAGGCCAGTTGTTAGTGCTGTTAGACCACCCAGTGAATATCATGGAAGAAAAAGACAAACAACAACAAAACAACAACAAATAGGCACTTACATCTAAAGACTTTGTGCTGTTTTGACTGTTATCTCTTATCTTGGTAGCTTGGTGATAAAGCGATTTGTCAGCCAAAATGTCCTTCTGCATCATTTATCAGTTTATTTGGTGTTCCATCTAGCTCAACTATTAACCCACTCGTGTGGATTTTATAGAGTATATATCTTAAACCACACACAGTGCAGCAGTGGGCAGCAGTGGGCAGCAGTGGGCAGCCATGTCCAAGCCCGGGGAGCAATGATGGGGACGGCACCTTCCACACTGGTACTTCAGGGCAACCGACTGATCTGGGACTCAAACCCTTGACCTTCCAATCCCTGGGCCAAGTCCCTAAACACTAGGCCACTGCTGCCCTCTAACTAACATCATTTAACATCATTAAACATTATTTTATAGCATCACACCAAAGAAAATTGCAAAGCAGAACAAAGGCAGTACATTATAAACTGGACTAAAACTAATGTTTAATGTTTCCAAGTCAAGCTTGATTCTTCTGTTCCGGTGGTAAATGTCAGCTTTCTTTTTGCCTGTTTATTGAAGGTGAACTAGGTGTTGCTTTTTAGAAATTAACACATTAAAGGTTGGAATAAAGCTTCCTGTACATTTGAACAGAAGATGAGGCAAACCAAAAGCATAACTAGTCATCTGAAAAGCTCTTTAATACAGCTCACTCAGCAAGGAAACCCAGTAATTCCAGGGAGTGCAAGGTTAGATATTAGGAAGTATTGCAACTGCAAGGCTGTGGCTCCCAGGTGCATCCTCACGACAAACCCATAAGCTCCCAGATCCGAGCCTGTGTGGGCCAAAGAAAGACATACAAAGCGATGAGGTTTGCAGTAGGGCTAGAATGTGACTGCCAGTGCACCATGATGTTAGTGACCTTGTAAGGAGGTGTAATTTGATGAAGCTCAAAAGCCTGGTGAGTGTAGTCACATAATAAAAGTTGCTGTCAAGAAAAAGGGGGCAAAATAAACGACAACAATGTAAAGCAGTTAATAGGACTCCAGAGCTGTTCAGCTTTTCTGCCTGGGTAGTTTCGATGTTACATAAAGACCCTGTTCCCAGGAGTCACCTCTTTGCGAAAGAGAGTGAAAGAGAGAGAGGGAGAGAGAGAGAGAGAGGGAGCACTCATCTCAGAGAGCACTCATCCTCAGGTAATCACCCTGCCGTTTAATCTCGCCATAACGACGTTAGCTCCGGTCTGCCAGAGAAAGTTAAATATTCACGATACAAGGCAATCTATTCACTGTTTAAACAAAGTGCCCTGCCAAGTTCAGCCATGTATGGAGAGTGCCACTGAGCGTGCGGGCGAGTGAGAGCTACTTTATTATTCACACAAGGCATAATAAACCAGGCCTGTTCAGTTAGCACTTAAACTCCCCGTGCTTTAGCGGTTTAGTCTTTATGCGACAGCACTGATTTGGACACATCCTATTAATAGTCCACGGCCTGCTCCTTCACGCCAGGATCCATGTTAATAAGAACTTGCACAAGCTATGAATAGATCTGTTTTTTCTTCGTTCTGGGCAGGGAGGAGGAAAAGTATACTTTAATGTCTGTGGGAGAGGACAAAGTGTTAATAAATGTATGTATGGATGGATATAAGTGGGTATGGGTGGCCTTGAGGGACATGTGTGTATGTGTGTGTATGCGTGTGGGTGTAAATGTGCCTCCCTCTCATGCAAATATGCAAAGTTCACCTCGCATGAGAGTGTGTGTGTGTGTGTGTGCAGTGCACTACCCCTCAGTGGCAGACAGCTCCAGTGTGTGTAGTTCAAGTGTGCTGGCTTCTGGCCTTCTCATCAACATGGATATTTAATGGCCTGAGAGCACACTCTCCCTCCTCATCCTCAACCCCTGCGAAGCTCCCTGACTTTGATACCCACACATTACTGTTTAATGGAAAACAAGACGGCCGTTTACATTTATCAAGCAGCATATTCAATCAGGAGGGCCGGCCCACCAGCTCAGCTCGAGTCATGTATAATTTTGTCATACAAAGTGCTCAATATATTTACAATTCATTTCCCATATCAGTCTATTTTGTGGGAAAGACAACCTAAATCACCGGAGTAAAAACGCCAGAATTGCCGAAATGTGCATCATTTTTTAACCCCGTTTTAATAGGAGTGCCTTGTTTTCCAACACCTTTATACTTCATCTGTGCCACAGAAATGCACTTGAATCCACTTAATTGAATGTAATTCTAACCTTTATACTTCTTATTGCTTTTAAATACTTATTATTATTGATTATGCATGCTTTTTAATCAATGCAAAGCACTCTCATTGCCCTCTCTGTATGATAATGGTAAGTGGGTATCACTGGGGTGGTACCTCTTGCCAAACTGAATGAATGAAATTCCTGTGCTGGCATTCACACACACACTGAACAGTGAGCAGCGAATGTGTTCTCTGCGTTTAATCAACAACACACCAGGAATGCACCCAGGGAGCAGTGATAGGGACAGTAGCATGCTGAAGGAACCTCAGGGTTACCTTCTGGTCCAGGTCTGGAACTCATGACCCTCTAATGATGAAATGGAACCACTAGACCAACACTGGTCCTTTGGCACAAAACTAAACCTCATGGGCCATATTGTGTATTTGAAGGTACATTAACGCTGTGTAAACCTTGATGAATAAATATGTGCATGAATAATCATTTTTTTACAACACTGCACACTAATCCTACCCTGCCTTTCCAGATACTGTTAGTTCAACATATTTGCAGATATGATCAATTCCTGTAGAACATGTTTGCAATCCTGTTCAATTCCAACTCAAGGTTTAGCCAGAGTATTTTATTATGCAAACAGAACTGAGAAGTTCTCCTTTATACCTTTATTTAGGGGAAATCATTCCAACGTTTTCCACTGCACTTTTTTAAGGTGGACTGAGTCCATACACCGTATCCAGACCTCTCAACCTTTATTTTACCGCTCTACTTTAAAACATTACATTATGGACAACGTATAAATTTGTATAAATAAGTATAAATTTGCCCTTTCTCCTGGGAAAAGCATATATAAAGAACAAAATGGGACCGCAAAGAAAATGTTTAGAGGGTGCTTTTTTAAAATAAAAAATTTTAAATCAAAAAATGTTCCTGTAAATACTTTTTTATATTTTTTGACAGTGTATACAAAAAAAAGTGTTAGAAAAATGCCTTAAAAATATCACTGAAAACAAATTTTATAATTTACATTTAATAACATTTTATACCCATTTCTTAATATGTATTAGATTTTATTCTTTTCTTGTTTTTTTTTGTTTTTTTTCTTTTTTGCTAAATGGACACTTCAGGACTGACCAGTTTGAAGATGCTTGTTAAACAGTAGCTCTTGGATTGTAGAGAAGAGACCATAAAAAAGTGTAAATAGTTAATGTGAGGAGATCAGTGGATGGTAACGTGTAAGCTCAGTTACTCTGTGTTTGAAGCTTTTCCTCAGTGCTGAGTGAAGAAGCAGCTACCTAAGCACATGATGCAAATGTTGTAATTATTTTCATGTTTGAGTACCTTCTGGCTATTTCTCCATGTGCAATGAAATAGGATGTGTGTGTGGGAGTGTGTGTGTGTGTGTGTGTGTGTGTGTGTGTGTGTGTGTGTGTGTGTCCTGGGCAGGTGTGTTGAAGAGGTGTCTGTTTTCACTCTCCATATTTTGGCACAAACCACATCCAAACAACTCACACACATATGACAAACACTTTTTTTGTTTTTCTTCCAGCATACACCTCTGTTTACTTCTTTAATCAGTCTGCAAATAGCTTCACATAACTGAATTAAAATGGTGCAGCTGAACCACCCGCCCTCCAAAAAAAAGAGCAAATCCAACAAATCCAGGACTGCATTTATCCACACCCATCCCTCATATTGCGCTCTCTCTCTCTCTCTCTCTCTCTCTCTCTCTCTCTCTCTCTCTCTCTCTCTCTCTCNCTCTCTCTCTCTCTCTCTCTCTCTCTCTCTCTCTCTCTCTCTCTCTCCCTCTCTTTCTCTCTCTCTCCCTCTGTTTATGACACCTGGACTGGTGAGCTTCAAACATATTGCTTCCTCCACTGTTTGTGATAACGGCAATTTGCGCACTAGGCTGAGGGAAGAGGAATAATGCAGATGTAATGAGGAGGCAGCAGAAGGATTGAGAGGTGTATCGGCTCAGTAATTTGAAACGATGGCCCCCACACAGCTGCCAGAGAGGGAGAGAGAGAGAGAGAGAAAGAGAGAGAGAGAGAGAGAGAGAGAGAGAGAGAGACAGAAGAGAGAGAGAGCAGAGTGGAGACCAGTGAGCTCTCTGGCCTGGATGTATAGCTACCATCTCTCTCTCTCTCTCTCTCATACACACACACACACACACACACACACACACACACACACACACACACACACACACACANACACACACACACACACACACACACACACACACACACACACACACACATCAGGGAGTAATTGATTCTTCCAAGGTTCCAGTAGTTCACAGCCTTTGTGTGGTGTCGGCACACGTGGCACTGACACATGGGAGAATTACAGCAGCCCTGACGGATATTGTTTGTGTGTGTGTGTGTGTGTGTGTGTGCGTCTATGATCATGGCTTCTTCAAAGTGAAAATGAAAATGACCATTTGTGGGACCATTTAAATTCCTCACCTCTATAACTATGTCCTACACATTAGTATGTGTGGCAAACTTTGAATAGTAACAGACATTATACATAGTAGGTGCTAGAAATGTAGTTATTGTAATACCAATAAGGGTTATTAAGCCTCATTCTAAAGATGTATGATTATCCTGGCGGTTACAGGGTTAACCAAACTTGCCGTCAAGGCTTCTTTAACTAAAAAGAGTTGAATCTCACACACATATGACAGACTTCCCTTTAAGGAGACAAATTATGCAGAAGCCATAGTGGCTTGTTCATTAATGTGAGAGCAGGATCTTTATCTGTTGGAGGTAAAGTGTATTAGTTGTGGCAGTCAGAGTCACCAGCACTGCTGGGGAGGGGGATCAGGACCCCTCTGCTGGGGATGTTGTAGTACATGTATGTGTTGGGGGTTGAAAAGGTGACTTTTAAGCAAGGGGCGAAGAATGACCCCTGGCCAAACACACTGCCAACATCTCCCACACCACAAATGGGACGCTGGGGGGGGTGGGTGCTTGAGGAGGACCGTTCCTCATATCGATCCTTTTTTTCAGTTGGGCGTAACAGATATAACTTCCTTCAATCAAATTCCCTGAGTAAACTGATATAAAAAAATAACCTTGTTATATTTATTGACAGGACATTGAAATAAACATTAGAAGCATGAAGTGGGGGGAGGAGGGAGAGTTGTGAGGATTCAATCCATTGATTTCTTTAAACATAATAAAATGTCGTTGTAGTCATCTCAGCAAGCCCCCCTCAGCCTCCACCCCTCTGTTGCTCGCTCCCCCTCTCCTTAGCATATTAGGTGGGGAATAGTGTGAAAAAATGCTTAGCACACTGGATTGCCGGTCTGGGCAGACGTGGGAGTGGCTCCCTTGAGGGTGCCACCAAGCCCCACACACATAAATCTAAGGCCCGCTGCAAACAATCAATTTTCAATTTTAATTATTTACCATGCCCTTCTGGACGGAGGCATTCATTTTCCTCCTCTGTCTGGATTAAAAATTAAAAATTAGAAGATTAATATTTGGCAGAGTGGGCAGAATTAAGTTCCCCCCTCCAAAAATTTTATTAGGTCCCACCCCTCCTGGTGAGAGACAGCCATGGCTTGCGATAACCAAACGGGACGATCGATAACTTAATAAATTCTCCATGACCCCCCCGTGTTGGCCTGATGCAGACACACACACACACACACACACACACACACACGGTATATATATTATACTGTGGTTTAACCATTGGTGCCCAGATATGAGATTCAGCAGTTTTATAGCAGTAAAATCGCCTCCACTATTCACCTACATTTAGAAATCACTGCACTAAACTTAATTAGTGTGGTATCTCAGCAAACGTGTGACCTATCAATAGAGGGGCTTCTTTAAGCTGCCTTATGTCATGATTGTTAAATAAAATAGCCAGGAATAATCAATAAAAAATCCATTACCCAAAAAGAGAAGAAGAATATTCTAAGTGGATATGAACAGAGATCTCTGTGTAGGCTGCACTTTTTGTTTTTCACATTGTACACTCACGACCTCAACGGTATTTGATACAAAGCTCACAACGCAACAGACACTGAAGCATCCACCACACACTCACTCGGGTCTGTCACACACTAATCCATCTGCTGTGATCTCTCTGTTCCTGCCAGTTTTAACAAATATACATAATCATAAATACATGGTCATTTTCTGAACATGTTATCAGAGATATTAAAATTAATAAAGAAATATGCAGATATTGACATTTTGCAGAGTCGTATTAATACTGACTATAAACACATGTGCCTCCCAACTAATGCACAATATCTCCTCCAACGATATGTTCATAAGGAACACACAGAAATACACACACACACACACACACACACACACACACACACACACACACACACACACACACACACACACACACACACACAAATAATAACAATAATAATAATAATAATAATAATAATAACAACAATAATTATTATTATTGTTATTATTATTAATATTATCAGAAGCTTTAACATTAGGACAGTCATGACCTTCTAAAGCATACACACACACACACACACACACACACACACACACACATATATATGTATGTGTATATATATATATTATATGTATATATAGTTTGCATTATTAGGTAACACCTATTCACAATGGCTTGCCCCTAAAGTGAGTTTTGACCTTTGAACCCAGAGACACTGAGCGCCTCAGACACCTGTGCACTGAGAGGAAGGATCTCTCTACAGTGTCTGTGGCTGAAAAGGTCGAGAGGTTGACCCCCATCCCAGTAGCAGGACCCCGTGCAATGGTCCACTTGACCCCTGCTTACCCTCATGGGAGCCCAAAGAGCCTCGGGCCACACGAAGACCAGAAAACACATCCAGCACCGCTGACGAATGAGCTCAGGGCCAGAGCAGAGTGGTTTATATCCATAAATACATACAGGCATAAACACACTCGACCCTTTAATGCTGATCTGCCTTGATATTCACTCCTCTGCATTAAAGTGTGATTTGTGCAGGTTTTGATTTCATTTTGATGTGTAAAGAACATGACGTAAGGAACACTTGTAGCACCTTTTTCAGTGTTACAGATTACTATTCTCAGCAACACAGCTTTATTCTCAGCTTTATTAGTGTTCTTCTGAAAATGTAAATTATTTATAAGCCTTATTGACTGGGGCAGCGGCGGGCTAGTGTTTAAGGAGTTGACCCCAGGATTGGAAGGTCATCAGTTTGAATCCCAAACCTGTAGGTTATCCTGAAGTACTCAGTGAAGAAGTGGGTCTTGGAGAAAACAGCGAAGGTCTCAGCCGTTCTGATGATCAGGGGAAGTGTGTTCCTCCACTGTGAGTCTGGCTTGATTGATAAAGATTATTAAAAGGATGGACCATTGACCATTGTAGGCTTTGTAGAAAAGCATTAAGGTTTTTATTTTAATGTGGGAAGTCACTGGAAGCCAGTGAGGGGTTGGCAGTTAGTGGAGTGTTGAAAATTCAGGTGTACTGAAGACTAGCAGTGCTGCTATCTTCAAAATCACTTCTGATGTCCTTCAGAGGAAGTTGTCCAGTTGTCCAGTCTTTAAACTACTTTCTGTTCAGTTAATAGTTCACTACTCTCATCATTAGCGCATCATTACTTGAGTAACCAATCAGAACTGCATGGCAGTTCTTAGTAGTGATTCGGGTGTTAATGCAGCACCTCTCGTTCTTTCCTTGTTCCTGCAGTTACCTGTTTCCTATCAGCTTGAAAAAGTGGGACCATTTATTCTCTTATTTTTTTATTTATTTCTCTCCTGCCTTATTTTAATATTTCTTCTTTGAACAGGTGTGGACAAGCTTGTGATTTATTTCCAAAAGTTCAAAAAGTTCCCATGCTAATAAGGTGAAAGCAAAAGAGTTATCCACAGCTGTTTGTGTGTGTGTGTGAGTGTGTGTGTGTGTGGGGGGGACTTTTTTTCATCAGCTATGTATCTATGCTCAAGGTCACCTCTGAGCAGATTGGAGCTGCAGTTCGAGAGACATAATCACTCTGCTGTGCTAATCATGTCACACACACACACACGCACACACACACACACACACACACCACCCAGAAGTTAGAGCCGAGGTTGCAAATGAACAATTGTCGCTTCTTCCCGGTCGCATTCTCTTACTTATTTATTCTTCCAAGCCCAGCTCAGAAACATAAAAAATAAATAAATATATATGCATATCAATCTCTCTCTCTCTCTCTCTCTCTCTCTCTCTCTCTCTCTCTCTCTCACTCACTCTCACCCTCCTTCTTTAGAGTGATGCTGTGGGCTTTTACTGGGATGGCGACCGGGTATGGGGATCATTTATAACGGGGTGGCGGCACTAATGCAGCTTGCGCCGCACTGCCCGATGTTTTATTCATGGCCTTTTATTATTAGGGCCCCACTTAAAAAGGTGAGGCCGCGCTCGGGCCAAGCCAGGCCTCCGCGCCCGACTTATCTATCACCCTGACAAGAGCGTCTTCCTTAGGAAGTCTTTCTGAAAACTTCAAACAGCACCACTATTGATTCTCTCGCTGTTTCCACCTGGATACCGGCATACATCTTCTCTGAGAGCCTGAGAACGAGAGAGGAGAGAGAGAGAGAGAGAGAGAGAGAGAGAGAGAGAGAGAGAGAGAGTATAGATGGTATGATGAATTAATAGGTGATAGAAAGTGAAAAAGTTTTGTTTTTGTCTGATTTTTTGACCTCAGTTATGGAGAGCAGATGATTGACAGGTATTTTGTATACATAAAACAAAGCTCATTTTAAACTCTTAATGCACGTTGTTACATTGTCCAGAACTCATTTTGGCAGATCAGTTCTTTCAAAAGGGCGAATTTTAAACTACCAGTGGACATCATGTCCACACCATGTCTCTATAAATTCTATATTGTTGGAATTTTTGTAGGTGCAAATATAATGTATTCAACTACAGTAGTGCCTCATGTACAGACATATTTGTTTCTTAAAAGCACAAACGTCCCTTTTGAGCATGCCGTTAATACCTGGAAACATTAACCTGCTGTTGTTGCTGCTTTTATTTGCTGCTCTTATTTTAACCCTTTTAATTCATTTCATTACATTTTTTTTCATTTCAGATTGAGAGCCTTGCTGAATTTCTTAGTGGTATAATGACAATAAAATATTTTTATCTCGATTCTATTGCAAGCAGAAAGATATCTTTTTGTGGTTTGAAATTTAAAGAAAGGTGCTATTATTTACGCTTAATTTTTCATTTTATAACAATAAATAGAAAAGAAAAAATACATAGCAATATTTTCTTCCAAGAAGGGCAGCAGTGATTTAATGATTAGGAAAGTTCATATTTTAATGCCCTTTACAGAATTCACTCACTCACTCACTCACTCACTCACTCACTCACTCGCTCACTCACTCACTCGTTTTTTTAGCCGCTCAGTCTGATTAGGGTCACAGATGGTGCAGGGGTCTGTCACAGCTCTCACTGGGCAAAAATTTAGATTCTCCAAGTTGCCGTATATGCATGTCTTTGGACGGTGGGAGGAAACTGGAGCTTCTGGAGGAAACACACACTCCACACAGAAAGGTCCTGGACCGTCCCATTTAGGAATCGAACCCAGGAATCAAACACTACCCTTTGTGTCACCCATGCCTCTGCTTTACAGAATTCAAATATTAATTATACTTAATTATCTAATATGATTAATAATTATTTTATTTAATAACTGAATATCTGTGTATCTTAAATCTTATTAATGAATGATTCAATGAATAGATGAATGAACCAATCAATCAATCAATTAATCAATCAATCAATCAAGCAATCAACCAGCGAATGAACTAATGAATGAATGAATGAATGAATGATAGCATCTCTTCCAGACAAAATTAGAGCAGATGAAGTAAAGAGACAGAATTGAAAAGAGGTCAAATGCAGCAGTCTCCCAATGAAAACTTCAACCAATAACATAACAACAGGGACAAGAGATCTGAAATAGGACACAACCTCTGCTTGGGATGGAACGGACCCCTCCATGATTCCCCTCCATAATAAGGACACATTCATTTAATTTTTAAGAAAATGACGGATGATTACAGAGGACACCTTTACCATCCTCTCAACTAAACTCAAGCGGCAGTGATTTCTGAGCCTTTAATGGCTGAGAGATTTATGAGTCTCACTACTATCCTCCACCTCGTCCAACCATGTATTGATATCTGCAGCAACGTAATAATGAGCTGCTAATGATTTTTTTTTCTTTCAGAGAGGGTTAATGAGGAGCGGTGAGCCTGTGAACTATTTGAAAGCGCTGCTATATTTAAAGATTGTTTGAACACACATTTAAAAGAGAGTAAATCAAATAAATACTCAAGCAGATAAACGTGTAATTGAGTGAATAAAGAGTCTGGTAAGAGAATGAGAGGAGTGTGTGTGTGTGTGTGTTGGGGAGGGTGTAGGTGTGTGTGTGGTTTTAGGCTGTATTTCACTCCTTGCTTACATTGTAAGAACAATATAATGTCATAATTTGGTTAATTTATAATATGGTTAACTAATCTGGATGGACTAAAATGTTTCATTTTATTGACCATCTCACTATTTGGTGGTGTTGTGTGTCTTATTCTGTTAACTGTGTGTGTGTGTGTGTGTGTGTGTGTGTGTGTTTGTGCGTGTGTGTGGGATGGTACACTCCTTTCAGAGAGTAAATACCTGCTTTTTATGCATAGACAAATACTATTTCTAGACTTGAATATTGTTTTTACTGTGTATTGTGATGCTATTCAACTGTGATTAAAAAATGACATAATTACATAATTTGATATGTACATTTGCATGATTCTAGTTTAATTTGTCTGTGCACACTGCCGTTTGCAGTAAATACGGGGATGGTTTATAAAGATCACAGTGTATAAAGAAGTTTTTATATTACAGACTACTTCAGAGTTACCAAAGTAGTCTGTTTGACATATAATTGATCATTTATTATTTTTTATTTGTTTTAAATTGTTAGTTGTGTCTGCATAAAAGGCAGAACAGTAGCTTTTCAGGGGACAGATTACGTTTCTCGCGATTGAATAGAATAGAATAGAATAGAATAGAATAGAACAGAATAGAATAATCCTTTATTATCCCACGAATGAGAAATTCGGGTGTTACAGGGCTCTTTAACCAGAAAGAACAAGAAAGAATGAAAGAATATAAAAAATACAGAAAACAATGAAAGAAAAGATCGATTGATTAAGATTATGCATGCTTAAACGTCATTTAACAATTATTTTTAATCACAGGCGTCATTCTCCAAGCCTTTTTTTCAAGTCTGAAGAGCAAACAGCATCCGAATTAATGTTGGACAAATTTAAAATGTGTCTGTTAAGTGCAATGCTTAGGGATCAAGGAGCAGAAATTAATATTCTGTCTAAAATAACAGCCCTGTACCCTCATAACACCACATGTATGTGTTGCGTTTCTCGGTTTTGTGTGTGTCAGATCTAAATGATGTCTTTTTTCTATTCACAGACTTGATGTCGAAGTGATGTAGCTTGAGGGTACAGTTTGAAGCAACAACTTCTTTCTATCATGTTAGCTCTGCTGTTTCCTTGGAAAAACACACTGCCTCTGGCCATCTCACCTCCTCCAGCGTCTGTTTCAGTGTTTTGGTGTTTTCTCCGGCTTTCATGTGTCAGAACGGCATTCTTTATTCTCTCTTCTCACTTCGGACGGCAGGCGAAGCGTACCTGAGTGTTTACTGCACTGTGTTGTGTGTGTTTCTCACACCTGGCACTGAGCTCAACTACAGGAGCATAAATTAGCACCCTTGCCAGCGCTGTAGCCGCCCATGGTCCCTCAGCGAGGGGTATCAGTATGGGGCGTGAAGCAAGCTGTGACCCTGATTATTGGAGGCCAAATGTTTCAACAGAGATGTAACCTTCCACATCTGTTATACACCTCCAACATCCATCACTAAACTCCAGCACAACGCATCATTCACAACCCCCTCCCTCCTCTCTCTCCCTCTCCCCCTTCCACCTCATTCTCATCTCTGTGCTCCCTGACTCTACATTTGTTGTCTTGTTCACATTCTGGTTTTTCTCCTTTTCTTCCTTTTCTCATTTTTCTCTGCCCTCTCTCTCATCTTACTCCCATTCCCTCTCATCTCTATCTGCTTCTTTCACACTTTTATATCTTTTCTTCTCTGCACACAGCTGCAAAGTCTCAGCTACAGCATAGGAAGATCACATCCATCTATAAACTACATCACCATCACTCTCTGTCTGAACAAGGGAATAATTTAACTCATTATTCTAACCATCTATCCTGATAAGGGATGCAGGTGGTTTTGGGACCACTGGGCAGAAGGTGGAGAAACATTGTAGACAGGTCACCAGTCCATCACAGGGCAGACACACTAACACATACTCAGGCCTTCGGGGAATTCGGCATCTCCAATCCACCTGATATCCTGATAAGTCTTTGGACGGTGGGAACCTGAGCACCCGGAGGAAACTCACAGACATGTTGAGAACATGCTAAACTCAACACAGAAAGGACAACCCTGGAAACAGAACCCAGGACCTCCATTCCCACCCCCACATGTAACTCTCGCACTCTCTCGGCCACTCATTTTTATAGCCATTAGTCCTAAATAGAGTTGCAGGGGGTGCTGGAGCCTATCCCAGCCCTCACCACCCCGCCTGGGAATCAAACCTAGGACCTTCTCGCTGTGAGATGACAGCGCGACTGTTTGCAGTACCGATTGCAGCACCGTGCCGCCCTCATGGAACTCTACCTCTGAAATGCAGCTGTTCCTGGAATCCTGTTTTATCAACACAAGGAAGAACAAGTAGATCTGTGACACGGTTCACTTGTCCGCATCTGTGATGACACCCAAAAAAAGCAGTGCAGTCCAGTTCTTGTTCTCAAGTTTAACTTTTTATATATATATATATATATATATATATATATATATATATATATATATATATGTATATATATATATATAAAGAACTTGAGAACATACTATATATATATATATATATATATATACAGTATTAAAAGTTTGAGGCAGGTGTGAAAAATGCTGTAAGCAAACGCTTTCCAGAAATGGAAGTGTTCATCATTTATTTCATGAATCAAAAAATACAGTGAACTAGACAAGAAATCGAAATCAAATCGGTATTTGGTGGCAATACCCTTTGCCTTCAAAACAGCAATGAATTCTTCTAGGTACACTTTTACAGTTTATTTGAAGACTCGGCTCAGTCGGTTGTTCCAAACATGACTGTGTTTCTCCTCAAAGTGTGACACTGATGATCATCAGCACCTGTTTGGTAAAACTGGTTGATCACACATCGACTATAATCCTACAAAATCCCTGACTTTGTGCAAGTGTACCGAGAAGAACCGATGCTGCTTTGAAGGCAAAAGGTAGTAACACCAAATATTGATTTGATTTAGATTTTCTTTTAGTTACTCACTTTGCATTTTGTAAATTATTAAAATAAACAATCATTGATTTATATTTCTGAAGCGTTCTTTGTTTACAGCATTTTTTTCACACCTGTCGAAAACCTTTGCACAGTACTGTATATTTATATATATATATATATAAAACATGATTGATTCTGCTGTTATCAACTGAGGGTTTGCCGCCTGACGTATGTAATGTAGCTTAAATATTTTAATTGCTTGTCAGTTCACTGGTTACCACAAATATTCAAATAGTTGCATAATTAATGATTTGGAGGTTTAAATATATACTCAAATATATGCATAAATACGTATATATAGTCAAGCCTGAGACAAGTAGAGAAGTTTCTGGTGCGAGTGAACTGGTAGGCACACTGCAGGGCAGATCACACAATGAATTATACTTTTATCAGCTGAGGTTTTCCACCTGCAGCTGAAAAATTCCCATTGCATGTCAGTCTACTTTTCCTTTGAATGTACAGCGTGTACTTTTGAGGTATTGTCACTGAGTACATAGGTGCCGACTTGTTGCCTCAAATATTTCCGTAGCAATTAAAAAAAATATTTTTGAGTGACATTAAACTGTTTAAACATTTTAACTGCAATTATAAAACAATATAATGACACTGTTTTGAAATGATATATGTGTAACAACATCATAAGCCTATTTAGAAAACTTCTGCTTTATTATGTTTTTTGTGGTGTAAGTGTAACTCAGTTCATGATTATTTTCCATTTTCAGCGTCCTTTCGCATAACATTTTCTGTTTGATAATCATAATCTTTTTTCAATAGAAAGATAAAGAGGATACCAATGGAATTCTGCTTGCCATCCGTGGGCATGTGTGGTGTGATACAACCATGAGAATTTTGGTGAGTCTCCACCCAACATGTCTTTAGAGTACAAGGAACACACCTCAGCTCAAAACTGCTTTCTTTGGAAGTGATGACTTCACACTGCGATGAGTAAACATACTTTCATCTATAAACATTTTTGTAACACTTTAACAGTTTCGTCAGCTTTAACAGTAACTCCTAACAAATCGGAATAAACTGACAATCCCATAAGCATAACTTGGCGTAAAGACTCGAAACTCTCCAAAAAATAAAGGTGTCAGGAGGGTTCTTTGGAATAATGTCTCTGAAGAACCACTTTTAGCTCCTCAGGGAACTTTTAACTCACACTCTCAGTCATTTTTGAGCCGTTGTCCAGAGTTGGATCACGAGCGGTGATGGAGTCTATCCAAGATCTCAGGGCAAAAGGTGGGGAAGCACCCTGGACAGGTTGCCTGCACATCTCAGGGCAAGAACCTTTAAGTGATTGGTTATTTCATCCGGCACTTCTTTAAATGAGATGTGAGGAACCTTCTACATGATGTAAGGGTCTAAGCAAATTGAAGGGTTTTCCAAGAAACATACATCTATGCCAAGAACCATTAAGGAACCTTTTTCCATGTGTAGGCAGAAGAAGAGTGTGATGTAAGCAGCAGTGTCTTAAACTATGTAGATTAATAATCTTCCTAATAATCTGTTTTGTCTGATCACATCCAACACATCTCCCCAGCTCCCCTGAGGTGGACTAGCTGTATAGGGTAAACGCATCAGAAAAATCAATGGCCCCTCTTCCTTTAAGTGCTCAATATTTTTTGTTTCTCAACGTGAGCCGCCCCCTTAATTCAATGCACCAATTAAAGATAGCGTCATGTCTAATTCTGGCTCAGGGACAGCTGTTAGTGTTGTTACCTCATCCCTCAGACAGAGTCACGCGGCCCATCAGTTTCCCTTGACCTCCACCCTGCCCACTCCACCATCCTCACTCCTCTCAGTCAAGGACAGGGGTAATTGACATGAAACTTTCAAAAATGAATTTTGGCCACGTGTGCCACTTACAGTGGAGCTCCCCACCACTCTGCTGGGATCATTTGTTACTCAGTCCTGATTGGCCCTGACAAAACAATACCTTAAAAACTCACCAAAGTAAATTATAGGCCTGGTAAATGGCCGGGGGGAGCGGCAGGCAGGACCCTGGAGCTTTGGCGCTCTGCCAGAAGCAAAACAAAGTAATGCGCTTTTGATAATAGCAGATATTGTTCGGTGCTGAGCAGAGGCACATGGTGTGCGATCCGAGTATGGGCCCAGGATGGCTCCTTGAGGCACTCCCTCTTTCACCGCTGAAAGCCACTTTTCCAGAGGGGCCATTTCATTTGAGCGTCTTTAGTTATGTGAAATGGATTCCTTGGGAAAAGGAGAAAAGAAGTGTGCTTTGGGCTGGAAAGAACTGAGTAGAATGGAGTGGAAGAAGATAGAAACCTTGGAAATGGTGGGGGGTTACTTTAGCTCCCAGCAGCCATGTCATTCACCCTGCTGTCAACAGTTGTGTCCATTTCATCCACTTCCTTTTGTTAGGATGGATTTTTTCCTCTGCACTCCATAATGCAATATTCTGTGTTTACAAATGCACTTAATTAGGAAAAGCTTGGGTATTAGTAAGCAGTTTGTACATGTACCAGATGGGAATGTGAGTAGCCTTTGCTTTATTTACATTTGGCAAGCATTTTATTTAGTGTGTTGTTGAAAGTGAGAAGTGCCTCTTTTGCGGGCGTGATTACCACCACCAGGCACTGGTATCACCAGGAAGTAATGGTTGCAGGTGCAGTTGGCTTTCCCCCAACGGTTATAATAAGTGCCCGGTGTCATTTCTAAACTACTTTCTCGCCCTCACACTAATCATATTTATTCAGTAATGTAGCATTAAATGGTGCATAATCTACATTGTAACATATTTTATTTTCCCCCTTTGAGGTCCAGACCGTTACTTGCGCTACTTAGAAAAAATTATTCATTGTTCGATTCTATTTATCCACTCACTTTATCTCTTACATTCATTTTAGACTGGTTTTAATTATCTGCTGTAAGTAAACATATTTTTTTCTCTGACATCCCAGCATAAAAATAAATAAATAAAATATCAAACCCTTCAAAAACCATGTAACTCGCAGATTAAATTCCACATAATATGACCTGGAGCGTGAATCCTTGCCTGTGTTTTATATACTACATCCAGAAAAGTGAGGAGGACTGTATGATGTGGCCTCTCAAGTGTAATATATATGTTTTGATTTTGTGAAAATGGATATTAGGTTTCTTCATCAGTTCACGTGGAGATAATCACCATCTAGTTTCATTACTAGCATGTGCACAGTGATGCAGTGGGTAGCGCTGTCACCTCACAGCGAGAAGGTCCTGGGTTTGATTCTCAATCCGTCCGGGAAGTTTGCATGTTCTCCCCATATCTGTGTGTGCTTCCTTCAGGTGTTTCCTCCTACATTCCAAAGTCAGGTGGACTAGATGGGAGTGTGTGTGTGTGTGTGTCTGTTTTTCTGTCCTGTAATAAACTGGCAACCTATCCAGGGTGTTCCCCATCCCTGTGAGTTTGCCCTGTGAGTGCTGGGATCGGCTCTAGCCACAGAAACTTTAGCCTGCAATGTTTAATTAAAACATACCATTTAGTTTAGTAACCAAACCAGACTTTCTGTTTCTACAGGCAGCTTCTCTGCATTTCTGGTTCCCTACGTGTCTCCTATTCTCTGACCATGCCTTTGCCTTTAGTTGCTAAATGCTCTTAGTTCCATGTCTAACCCTACCTGTCCCAGGTGTACCTTGTCCTGTTCTGGGATGAGTACCAATGGTTTTAAACCAGTGATTGTCTGGTCTTGTCTTTACATACGGGGCAGTGGTGGCCTAGTGGTGAGGGAGTTCCCCCACATCGGAAGATTGTGGGTTCGAGTGCCTCACCAGTAGGTTGCTTTCCCTAGTACCAGAGCAAGGTCCATCCCCATCACTGCTCCCAGGGCACTTTCAGCCAACAACACTGCACTGTGTTTGCATGGATTAAATGCACAGAGGTCCAATTTTGTTGTGGACATACTTTGTGTCTGTGCTGTGACCTCGCAATGACAAGGGTTGTCACTTTCACTTTTTATTTTTCGCTTTTCATCTCCCATGGTTAATTTTCATGCATTAAGTGAAAGTGAAAGCGACAACCCAACTGTCGTCTTGATCTGTTTCCTACACATGAACCACAACGAAGTGGAACCTCTCTCTTCATGCACACAAACACCGATGCAGCAGTGGGCAGCTGTGCGCCCGAGTACAGTGATGAGACAGTACCTGCTCAGGGAGTCTCAGACAACTACTGAGGAATCGAGGTGTGGGTTAGATTCCTCAAGTGAGGTCAACTCCCTAACACTGATGCTGCCCCACTAGTCTTTCTGGTTCCGTGTGTTTGTTTTACTTTTATCTTTGCTCTTCATGTTACTCATTTTTTACAAAAAGCTCAACTCTGTTACACCCGCATCCACAGTAAATAAAGGCTGGAGAACTGTTCCTCAACACATTGAAATACAAGAACGTTTCTGGAAGCAAAATATGAAAAAAAAAAAAAAAAAAAAAAAAAAGAGAAGCGGCATTTGCAGAATTTTGTCCATCCTGCCTCCACTGACTCGACATTAAAGTAAGGGTCTCTACTGTGTTTCCCAAAATCAACAGGGCAAATCTGGCACAAAAGTGAGTCATTAGTCACTGGACAAAGAGCAGATCTTTCTGAAAGTGTCCTTTTGCGGCTCAGTTCGGTGATAATCAATGTAAACACGCTGGAAAGTGAATGAAATGATTAATGAAAGCTGCCAGTCGAACATGGGTTTTCTGATATACCAGAGGAGGAGAGAAAGCTGGCACATCCTCCGCTCCAGGCAGCTGAACAGGAATGTATTTATATCGAATGAGAGAAACAGGAGTGTCATATCACGCAAAAGCTGAGGGGAAGCCAAGGCCACCCAGTAACTTGTGACCGTGAAACATCAAACAAGTATCTATTTCTCTTAATGAGTCTGATTATTGAAAAATTCATACACACACCAAGATCACAGATGTGGGTGTGCCCAAAAAACTCAAAAATCTTTGTGGGATTGGATACTGGTTTTCTTCCTTCTTGCCTAATTACCTTTGCCATGATATAATATGTGGAAATGGATACAAATTAGTTTACAGGTTTGTCATACTTTGGAAAAACATTTCCTTGTTCCTCAAGTCCTGCATCCTACCTTCACCTCAGCTCATATTCTTTCTGCTGCATTAAAACAGCATAGTCACACACGTTGTTTTTTTTTTGTTGTTTTTTTTTCTGTCAAACCTCTTCATGGCTTGTCAGGTATCATTTAACAGCTCCTTACAAAGCAGCCAAAGCTTTCTTTTTGCTTGGATTAGAAAACAGAAGTTAGAGATTAGAATGGAATTTAAAGATAAAAGAAAGAAAGGTTAACCTCTTATAAACAGTGATAACTGCTCATGTTGACATTAACACAGTGAAAAAAAATGAATCACTTTTTCTTTAGGTGTGAGCTGCACCATAAGGTAAGAATGATATATGTTGTGTATTTTAATCATTTTTTTAAATTATTTTTGTAATGATAGTATTGTTTCTTGTTTAAATTGACTTCATTCGCTAATTGTTGTATATAAAAATGAGTTATTACCACTAAAACTACTACTACTACTAAACTACTACGAAAACTACTACTACTACTAAAACAACTACTAGTAAAACTACTAGTAAAACTAATACTACTACTAAAACTACTACTAAAACTACTACTGCTACTACTACTACTAAGACTACTGCTAAAACTACTACTACTAAGACTACTGCTAAAACTGCTACTAAAACTACTGTTAAAATTACTACTACTACTAAAACTACTACTACTATGGCTACTACTATTTAAAGCTAATACCTACTGAAACTACTACTAAGACTAATACTACTACTAAAACTTCTACTACTATGAGCTAATACTACTGCTAATGCTACTACTAGGAGGCTGTGCTGCTGCTGGAGTGATGCTGCTGCTAGTGCTGCTGCTAGGAGCTGGTGCCTGAGGCTGCTGCTGCTGCTGGGCTGGTGCTGCTGCTGAGGCCTGATGCTAGAGTTGCTGGGGCTGCTGCTGCTGCTGAGGCTGCTGCTGCTGCCTGCTGCCCAGCAGCTGCACTGCTGCTGCCAGCTTTGCTGCTGCTGCTGCTGCTGCTGCTGCAACCTTGCTGCTGCTGCTGCTGCTGCTGGCTGCTGCTGCTGCTGCTGCTGCTGCCTGTGCAGCAGTGCTGGGGCTGCTGCTGCCCAGCAACAGCAGCAGCAGCTTGCGACTGCTGCTGCTGCTGTGACTGCTGCTGCTGGGCTTGCTGTAGCTGTTGCTGCTGCTGCTGTAGCATATACAGCTGCTGCAGCTACTGCTGCTGCTGCTGTTGCTGCTGCTGCTGGCTCACTGCTGCTGCCAACAGCTGCTGCTCCACCTGCTATTGTTGCCTTATGTTGCTGCTGCTGCTGTTGCTGCTGCTGCTTTGCTGCTGCTGCTGCTGCTGCAACAGTGCTGCTGCTGCCTTGCTGCTGCCTGCTGCCACTGCACTGCTACTGCTGCTGCTGTTTAGCAACATGCTGCTCTGCTGTTGTGCTGCTGCTGTTGCTACTGCTACTGTTAGCTGCTGCCATGTGTGCTGCTGCAACAGCTGTTGCTGCTGCTGCTGCTGCTGCTGCTGCTTGCTGCTGCTGCTGCTGCTATAACTTGGTACTTAACACTGCTGTTGCTGCTAATGTGGTAGTAATGGTCTTGTTTAACTGGTTGTTGTTGTTGTTGTTGTTGTTGTTGTTTTGTTAATAAAATGTTGTAGGCTAAATGGATGATCACTCATTGCTGGGTTTAGAACCTGAGGTTGAGTTTCAAGATTTAAACTTGAGATGAAGATTAAATAAAAGTTTTGGCAAAATACTTACAGGATGAAAACTCAAATTTACACAACCGTCCCCCTAATGAGTTATTCCAGGAAGTGTTTGGAATGTACGTCTATAGTTTTACCCTGGAGCTGCATGTCAACATGATACACTTTAAATCATCTCAAACATAAGACCGGAACTGCTGTTTTTAATATGCAGTTATTTGGTCTGTTTTTATAAATAAAATATTTTACAGTCTCAGCACAATATCTCAATAATATGCTGGAAACTGTCTGCGGGTGTTAAACACTGAGGAACAATAGATTATACAAGGTTTAAAAAAAACAGAACACTTCCGTGTCACTCAGTGCCTTTAAATGAACTCTGCAGTAAAATATCAACTCACAGTTTTACAGTTTTTAAGTAAACGGGAAGAGAGTCACAAAAGAAAAGTGTGTAGGCAGACCACCCCCTCAAAAATCTTCGGAAGAAGTCAGAACACTTTAATGACAAGTCTGCACGTCATGTGGCGAAACCACACCATGCTGGTGAAGCTGGTGATTCTGCTGTATTTCTTTGTGGTTTAAGTAGAATTATTTTTGAGAATATTCTTTTGTTATTATTCTATGTGTCTATCTATCTATCAATATATGTATATATATATATATATATATATATATATATATATATGTTTAACCATTTCTTCACCTGCCTAAAACTTTTTTGCACAGTACTGTATATATATATACACAGTACTAATGCAAGAAAATAAACAAATGTCTTATCTGTAAACAAGCGCTCAGAAATGGAAGTGATGTGTTTATTCATCAAATAACAAAATGCAGTGAATGAACAAAGAAATCTAAATCAAATCAATATTTGGTGTGACCACCCTTTACCTTCAAAACAGCATCAGTTCTTCTAGGTACACTTGCACACAGTTTTTGAAGGAACTCTGCTGGTAGGTCGTTCCAAACATCTTGGAGAACGAACCACAGATCTTCTGTGGGAGTATAACTATCATCTTCTGTCTCTTCATGTAGTCAGACATGGATGATGTTGAATCAGAACAATGAGGCCAAGAAGAACTGATGGTCTGCTTTGAAGGCAAAGTGAAGTGACACCAAATATTGATCTGATTCAGTTTTCTCTTTTGTTTAAGCTCACTTTGCATTTTAACCGATTATTAAATAAACAATCATTATTTATATTTCAAAGCATTCTTTGTTTACAGCATTTTTCACCTGCCTAAAACTTTTAGGCAGTACTGTATATTTATATCATATATACATATATATATATAAATATATATATATATATATATATATATATATATATAATATATATATATATATATATATATATATATATAATATATATACACACCCCCCCACACAAGAGAAAATATTGAAATATTGGCCAATGCACAGACAACCCTTTCTGAAAAAAAAGAAGAAAAACATTAAATAGTGAGGTAGTGATGGGCTGGAAGGTGTGTGTAAATGTTAAATAATGGAAGCTGGATGCGTCTGGGTTCAGAGCTGGTGAGGCCAGATTCCTCCCTGTCTCTGATGCATTATTAAATAAGGATGCACTTCCCCAGCCCGCCTGAGCCAGAGAGAGAGAGGAGAGAGAGCGAGAGAGCGAGAGAGAGAGAGCGAGAGCAGGATTAGGATTGGTAAGGACACGCAAGATCGGGGGAAGGGGTTCAATGCCTACACGCCCTAAATTCTACTTTGGGCACATCAGTGCTGCTCTGTAGATTCATCTACGCGTTGCTCTGTCTTTGTCGGGTGAATGTTTCCTGTCCTTCTGATTGTTGTCTGTCTGCACTTGTTAGTCCTGTCTGCACTTGTCTTCTGGTGTGTTCTTTGTAATGTTAGATGCAATCATATGTGTAGCAACATGGTTCTGTTATTGTCTGTTATTTCACTGTGTACTCTGTAGATGAAGTGACAATAAAACCTACTTGAAGTTGAACTTGAGCTTGAATCAGTGACCCCAAACAGTAAAACAGGGGGCATAAGGAAAGTAAGCTTGTCAGAGGAAGGGGTGTTAGGCATCCCCCCGTTTGTCCTCTCTCTACCAGTGTCTTATACTAATGACATGCCTTGCCTAATGCACTTTAGAGGACAGCGCGAGCCGGATATTCATTTGAGGGACGGTAGCTCTTAGGTACGAGCGGTTTTAGCAGGCCAATTTTTCAGCAGCTCCACTAAGGCCACTTCGCTGCGATCCATCACGTGAAAGCATGTAGAGCCGCTCCTGTCTCTCTGCCCCAGACAGACTCAGACAAGAGTCGCTGTTCAGCCTCTGACAGAAGAGCCTTTTTTGTCTTCATGTTCAAAGTTGCCCAAGGTTTTGTTCACACAGGAGGGCAAACTGGATTTATTTCTTTAATCTGATTTTTAGACTGAGCGTCCACAGTTACAAGTGACCAAATCTGATTTGTGTGGTCAGACTGTAGTCACATTTGATTACATTTCAACATCGGTTGCCATAGGAATCACAAGACCTGACACTTAAGGCGTGTCCCAGTTCAGGGGCTGCATCCTTCAAAGGACACGGTCTACGTAGGTGTGGTCTTCAGTGACTGTGAAGGACGGATTGGGTGACGAAAAAAGTGAAAGTGAAAACCCTTGTCATTGCGAGGTCACAGCACTGCACACCATGAACCACAACGAAATTGGACCTCTGCTTTTAAGCCATGCACACAAACACCGTGCAGCAGTGGGCAGCTATTGAAAGTGCCCAGGGAGCAGTGACGGGGAAGGTACCTTGCTCAGGGGTACCTCAGGGCAACCTAGTTGTGAGGGAATCGAACCCACAATCTTCCGATGCGGGGCAACTCCCTAACCACTAGGCCACCACTGCCCACTGATGAACTGAACGTTAAATGAGATGGTCCAGCCAACGATTGTCACCTAGCAACCTTTACAGATGCACCTAGTTGCCATGACTATTAAAAACAAAATCATTGGTCATAAACTAAAGAACAGACTGGTCTTATATTTGTTTAATCATTTTTTTATATTAACTGATATCACAGTTACAACACAATAAATTGGCTGTGACTTGTTTTAAAAGGAATATTTAAAAAAGATATTTTTGAATTTGTCTTTGCAGAGGTTTAGCAGATTTATTCCAGCTCATCCCGGAAGTTTATAGTTGCTGATTTTGGAAAGGTGTCTGGGTTCTGGGTTTGATTCGCAGATGGGGCACTCTTGGTCATTTCTTTGTGAAGTTTTTTCTCATTATGTCTGCATGGCTGTCTTCCAGGACCTCCAGTTTCTTCCCACAGTCCAAAGTCAGGTGGTATGGAGATGAAAAATGCCTTCAGGATGTGTTGACTGTGTTTGTCTGAGTGTTTGACCTGTGATGGACTGATGAACTGACTCTGCCTTTCGCACAAAGAGGGCTGGAATAATGGTTGGATGTATTATGGTCTCATGAACACACTCCTAGAGTTGTGTGAGACATAGTCAAGAAGCAGTAGCTTTTTAACAACAACAACAACAACAACAACAACAACAACAACAATAATAATCAATTATAGAGCACTATTCCTAACATGCTGCAGCATAAACTGGTGCCAGTCTAATAAACTAATAAAGTAACAAAGACAAAACAACGATGAAAGTAGAAAAAATACATGATGAAATACATTTGAATATTACTTCAAATGACTTCTTATATTGACAAAAATGTGAGGCTGCTGTGAAGGTAACAATTCAGTTGCGGCAGGTAAAGTTGTCAGGAAATAGCAAGAAATGTGGCACCAAACCATAAAAGAAGCCTCTTGATTTTCATTCTCACTGTTAGTGTGTCCAGAGATCTGATTTACATCACACTCCAGACCGCATTCAAATGCTTGCTTGGAGTCACTTTTAAACCCCCAGTCAGTCATTGCTCTGCTCTGTTTTATGGCAATGCCTGTTAAAAAAATGTGTTTTGCTGAACATGAATGTTCTGAGCAGGTTTCCTCTCTGTGAGTTGAACACAATGCAGGAGGCTGTGCCGTGCTTTGATACCTGCAGCCGGGTTGAAGAAGTTGTGAAACTACACTGCGGATCCGACCGTGAGGGAATGTTCTGGAAGAGGCTGTGGCAGAGGACACGCAAAAGCAGGAGGAGTGACAGTGGGTTTAAATAAATAAAGAAATGATGAAAAACTGGAGCATTTGATGTTACCTTGCACTGCCTTGGGCTTACAAGACACAGGGGAGTGTAGGAGGGTCTAGCGCAGGTGTGGGTGCTGGGAGAAGGTGAAGAAAGGAGGAGTATGTGTGCATGTGTGTGTGTGTGTGTGTGTGTGTGTGTGGCAGGATGCAAGGAAAGGTGTTAAACTGAAGCAGAGGGAGGAGCAAGAGCAACTTGGCATCACCAGCACAGCAGGGGGACTTCCATGTGGCGACAAAACACACACACACACACACGCACACACACACACACTGTAAGATTAGGATTAAGTGTCTTATTACAATTACAGTACAATAATAATATATAATAATATTATTCTAATAATATTAAGGATATCAAAAGTCAGAAGTTTGCAGGATGTACATGTTTGCAACCTATTCTATAAGACAGCACAAAGTTTTTGTTAATAAAAATCCAGATATTATGTGATAAAACCTGAGTGCCACAGAACATTATGGCTCCTTCTAATCTTTAAAAAAGGCATTTGATCAAGATTTAATCTAAGCAGCCTGTCCTCTACTTCTACCATGCAGCAAGTCACCTCTCAGACCAGAACAATTCAGCTCAAAGACGAGTGATTATTTATGCAGTAAAACACAAATTGGGGCAGTGGTGGTCTAGTATTTAAGGACTAGGCCCCAGGATCACAGGTTAGAATCCTGGATTGGTAGGTTACCCTGAGATACCCTTGAGCAAAGTGCTGTCCCCATCACTGCTTCCAGGATTGGCAGGTTACCCTGAGATACCCTTGAGCAAGGTCAACTTTATTTATATAGCACTTTTTACTGTGTTGTTGTCACAAAGCAGCTTTACAGAAACCGGGTCCGAGCCCCAATTGGATAAGCTGAGGGTGACAGAGGCAAGGAAAAACTCCCCAGAACAGGAGGAAGAAACCTTGGGAGGACCAAGACCCAAAAGGGGAACCCATCCTCCTCTGGTCGACATTGGAAACAAAGACGGAAAGAAAGAAAGAGAAAGTGCATTTCAGAATTCATCAATAAAGACATGGCTTCCAGTAAAGCATGAGTTACAGTAAAAGAGTGACTGTAGTTGGAAATTCTGCGAGCTAATAGTGGTGGTTCTGTTTGAGTGGGCGGAGCTTTTGTTAATCTTAATGGCAGCAGCCCATGCAGATGATCCAGGAAATCCAGGAAATGATTTCTGGAAATACCTAAGTTGTCCACGATACAGATGGTGGACAGCCATGCATCTCAAAAAGACAGCAAGGAATTAGATCTATCTTTAGGGAGATTGGAAAAAAGAAAAAAAAGCTTGATTAAGTGCCAAAGAGTTTTGCACAGGAGTATATGCAAATAATGGTCCTTTGATCGGAGAGTTGTGGGTTCAAATCCCAGACCAGTAGGATGTCCTGAGGTACTTCAAAAGCTACCCCCTCCTGCACGGTGTGTGCGGGTTAAATGCAGAGGATGCAAGCAAATATAAGACCAATCTGTTCTTTAGTTTAGTACCAGATGCAGAGGAGTGTTGTGCTCTGTACTCATAATGAAAACTTGCCGCTTTCACTTTATATTTTTACATATATAACTTCTTATTTGTAGCTTCTTTTAACTGAAAGCTATACATTTAGCAGTTACACATATAAATTAATAGAACAACACTGAAAAATGTAAAAAAAAAAACTTTTTAGATACTGTATTTATAACTAACTGCAAAGCAAGATTGTAATGTTGTTTTTTTTATTTGAAATAAAATTAGAAACACTGCATTAAGGATGTGTATGCAGCTTCATACCATACCAAATACTATATATTTATGCATGAAACTAGAACATTGGTAACTAAAATGACTCCGTCATCTCCGTACATCTGAATGATGAGAACAGAAACTGAAGATTATAAGTCAAGAGCACAAGAGTATGATACTACGTGAATAACAGAATCTGACCACAGTAATAAGTTTTAAAGATGCTCCGAAAGAAGCATTAACTTCAATTCGCACTTGAAAAAAATAGGGAAAGTTACACCTGTGGTTAATCCAGGCTGTTATTGGAGTTAACTCAGTTTGTTCTGTAGTTCATAGCTGAGTGGGAGTTCATTTATTCACCTGCTAAAGCTGCAGGTCCAGGCTTGTACAAAGAGGCTACTATCATCTTGGCCACAAGCCTGTGTCTCTGGCCATTATTGTTGCTGCCTCCTTCAGCTCTGAGCTGCGAGCAGGACGATGGTGGAAGGCAGGTCCGGCGGCAGGTCTGCTGCGTGAGGGGGATTTAATCTGTTCCTGCCTACAGCGCCAGCCCTCCTGAATAATGGAAGACATATTGGGTCGGTGGAGAGAAAGCTCAATGAAGAGTAGGTCTATGCACATAGATATTAGCCTATACCTCACATTCTAGCTGGCTGTGAGGAAGCCTCCAGGGGAGTAATTGATACATGAAGTATACACAGCATGGAGAGAGGGAACTGAACGCTTCAAGAACACTAAAATCATACCTGGAAAAAAAAAAAAAAACAATAAAAAAAACTCCTAAAGTTACATTACACGAAAGAGCTCAGAACTTCACACAGGTTCTTCAAACTGCACATCTCTCTTCAAACAGAACTTACCCTTTAAAGGTTGTCCTGATAGGTGGTTCTTTTTTATCACTGCTCTAAAGAAATGATGATGATGTTACATTAAAAATGTTCTTTAAAAAAGTGGCACAAATGTTTTCAAATGTTTGTTTCCATTAAAAAGCCAGTTTTTAAAGAACCTTCACATGCTTGTCCTAATTAGGGTCACGGGGGGCATCCTGGCTCTCACTGGACAAAAGGCAGGGAAACACCCTGGACAGGTTGGCAGGGCAGACACGCAGACAAACATATACACTTACACCTGCTGGCAATGCAGCATCTCCAAACCGCCTGATGTGTAGCTCTTTGGATGGTGGGAGGAAACCAGAGCTCCTAGAGGAAACCCACACAGACACATGAACATGCCCACTCCACACAGAAAGGACCTGGCCAGGGTCATAGGTGGCACTGGGGCTTATCCCAGCGTGAAAGGCTGAAAAAATAATCTGGAAATATTGCCAATCCATGGCAGGGCAGACCCTCAGACAAACACCTCCAGACATAAAGGAACCAAACAACCTGACTGCGAACTGAACCCAGATCCTTCTCATTGTAAGGCAACAGCGCTACCCACTATGCTGTCCAGGATTAGGAAGTTTAAAAAACTTCTCTGGAGATCCAAAGGTGCTTCTCTTCTATCATTCCATAGATCTTTTGTTGAACTTTTCACCTGAAGTATATGCTTGTCTAAACTCTTAAAAAGGATCTTCAAACCCTCACTGTCCATTTTCAAACTACTGGTCCGTTAAAATGTTCTCCAAAGATTCAAAGATGGTTCTTTCCCCAAATATTGCTCCTGAAATTGTGTGCCACGGAATATTCTCTGGGCCATGCTGCTAAAGAATCATTTGGATCCTTAAAGAACACAGTTTGTAAAGAACATGAAGAAAGTTTAAAACTTTGCCATGAAATCTATGCCATGAAAGAGTAAATTTTCTGAAGCAAGTTTTGAAGAATCTTTTCATAGTGAGGGTTCAAAAACTTCACAAAAAGTTCTTCACATTGACTTTGGTTTTATTTGCAGAATTGTGTCCTAAAAGAATCACCTGATTGGCTTGTTTCTTCTGTAGCCTCATGCAAGGAATCCTTTTGGCAACATTGTTTATATCTACAGATTTTTCTCAGCCACTGTTTTCACAGCGATCCTTGTTGGTTATTCTACACTTCATTAGATTCAGTGAAAATGGCTATTCTCTTAGGTTTGCATGTATTGAACCACTGGAAAAGTGGATTTCTAGACTTTATGGTCACGTTCTTCCTGACCATGCCTCCCATTGTGCTTCTAATTAGCCACAGGGCTGGTTAGTTAAGAACAAGCGTTGTTTTTAGAGCCGTCCCCACCAGACGCTGGGATGCTACCACATGTGGAATAGGCAATGAGCGCTGCACACAGGCTAACAAGTGCACGCATGGGTCAGAGGGAATATTTAGTGGGTTATTACCCGCTCTCTCTCGCTCCTCACAGAAGGTGAAATCAAACTTTGCATACAACCTTGCGAAACCTGGCTCTTCCTCACTCTGACCACATCCCGCACCTTTTCCAGCATGTCATAAACAAGAGCTGCTTTGAATAATCCTCTCCTTCGTCTTTGTGTGTGTGTGTTTGTGTGTGTTCGATGGGGTGAAAGTGTGGATGAGTAGACAGCAGCAAAAGGTGTGCTCACTGACGCAAATGGAGGGGTGAGAGGAACACATGTTTAAGCAACAACACATCGTCCTGACGGATGAGCAAATCTGCATTGCGTCAGTCGCTTAGCTGGTCAGTGTAAATGATGACCATGAGGATAGATATAGGTGAGCCAGACTGAGACCGATGGAACGTGGCCAGAGGTTTGGTTAGTGGGCATAAAAATGTGTGTGTGTGTGTGTGTGTGTGTGGCCAGGGGGGTATATTTGTTGGACAGCACCACCAGCGCCCATATCTGCAGAGCTGCCCCAGGGGTGATTGAAGTTGCTGACATTTTAAGGCTATTGAAAACAAAAGCTAATAGGCAGTGCAGTGTGCTGAAATCGTGTCTGCTTCATGTTTAACAAAACAAGGTCAGCAGGGTTGTCAGGCCGTGAATTCCATAAATAACTTGATAATGGGATTTTAAAACAAGCCGTCCGCCAAACCCTCTCCGTCTCTGCTGCCCTCCCCCTTAGCAGGGGTTGGGAGAGAGTGTGTGTGTTGAGGGGGTGTGGAAAAGGGGAATATTAGGATGCAAATGGATTCACACCGCATCCTCATAAACAACAGTGTTCATTTAACCCCCGACCTCTGCATTTAACTGCCCATCAAGTCAATTGTGCTTTGCCAGGCACGTGCGGGTGGACCAAGCATCAGCAGAAGGAATGTGCGTGTGAGTGTATGTATGTGTGTCTGCGTGCACACATGTGAGATAGAGGGGTCCAGAGTTTACCATTTGCAATGCTCAATTAATCTTGTCAGCGTACATTTACAGGGACTGAACACCTTTTAAAGTCGCCTCTCCTCCATCTATCACAGAATCTGAACAACGAATCCTGCAAAAACACAGCACATGCAGTCCTCACACACAGAATTGGCAAAGAATTATTGCATATAAGAAAACTGTTCCATGGACATCACCCACAGATGTGTTCATCCTTTAAGAGGATGGCCTGTTTTCATAGACGTCCATGGAGAACAGTTTCAGAGCAGAGGTCACCAATCATGTGAAGGAATGGTGGGCTTGACTGCAGGTTTTCAGTTCAGCTACATCACTAATATAAAATCTTAAATCTATTCCTCGGTTCTCTGAACACCAATGATGCCTTCAAGAGCTGGATGGAAGATTCTACTTCCCAGAAGTCGGACTTATGAGAATGTCATGTTGAAGAGCTTTGGTGTTGGAGTGAATTTAAAATAATGGATGAAATAACGGAATAAATAAATAAAATTAAATAAAGCTGTCTACTTGGTACCATGAAGGCAGCCTGGCCTCTTCTTAAATGGGCCCTTTGTTTAGTGCCTACGGCTCCAGACCGGAAGGTTGTGGGTTAAAATCCGGAACCAGTAGGTTGCCATGAGGTTCCCCTGAGCAAGGTACCGTCCCCATCACTGCTCTAGGGAGCTGGACATGGCTGCCAATTGCTGCACAGTGTGTGTGGCTTTTATGCAGAGGATGCATTTGGTTGTAGTTCACTGTGCTGTGCTGTGTTTCACTTTAACAAATAGTCACTTTCACTTCACTCCTGCCCGAAGTGAGAGAAGAGAGAAAAGAAGCTGCATCACTAAAGAGATGTCTTATATTATAAGTTAAAATGAGTAAACAGATTAAAGCGCTGACTGCTGGTACAGTCCAGGCTTGTAGAAATGAGGTCCATTTGAGTTTGTATTAAAGAGTTCATTAGAAGGTTTTGAGCTGATAGTAGCAGCTCTGCTTGTAAGGGAGTCAGTGCAGCTTTGGTTAGTCTTGGTTAAGGTGAGATTCTGCTTTACTGGAATGAAAAGCTGCAACCACATCAGACGAGATTGGTGACCCCTTGGTGAAATTTATATTTTTAATGCAGGTCACAAAGTTGGGTTAGATCAGGAGCAGTTTTTGTGGAAAAGATCTAGAATGAGCATGGTGGCTTTATGGCATTGTTGATTACGGGCTGCCTTTCAACAAAATTTTGCCATTCAGAGTGTTTCAAACCAGATAAACAGTTTAGGTGAGTGTCATTTTTCCCAAACTTGTGCAAATTGTTGGTGGCTACAAAAGCTTTCACATAAATATCCTGCACACACTGTCATACAGACACAGGCGTTAGAAAACTAAAGTAATGTGATGTGTGTGATCAGTCAGTGGTATTTTCTTCATCCTTGGTCACCCTTTGTACATACATTTCCCCCTGGAGATGATACAGCCTGACCTCAAGGAGAGGAAGAGTGCTAGAGCAGCGTGAAAGAGTGGAGGCTGAGGGGTTTATGGGCAAGGCGTGAGAGCTGTAGCCTAACAGGGGTTCATTTAAAAGTGGTGGGCCCCCGTCTCTTAATCCGCCGCTGTTTGTCGCGGCTAATTACGTCGGACAAGCCTCTTTATCGAACCCGCTTCTGCCAGTGGCATTAGGATGCATGAGCCACGCTTGTTGTTTTAAACGCTCTCATTAAGCACACAAATCAGCACTGTTGACAGAGTGCTTTTGAATTAAGCGCAGAGCGCCCTCCTCATCGCGCGCCGTGCTACGCCATGCTTGCAGGGCCCAGGACAAGGAGCAATTTATAACGCCATTAGCCACACTCGCCGAGGTTACAGGCATCAAAATTGTTCCCGTCTAATTATTCTTAATGGATACAGGGAGGCAGCGGAGCTGGGGACAGCTTTTTCATTAGCCCTCAATCAAGGAGGCATGGGTAGAGGAGGGGAGATGGAGAGAGAGTGCAGGGAGAGAGAGTGGGGCCAAATGCACCAGCACAGGCGAGGAAGAAATCAAAAGTCTTTCTGTTTGTGCGTGTGTGTGTGCATGTGTGTGTGTGTGAGTGTGTCTGCTTTTTATTGTCACAATATGGGTGTGTGGAGAGATCCTGAAGGGGAGAACAGCTCAACGCTGACACGTCCGTAGCTTGATCACGAGCATTTGTTCTCTCCCCCCTGCCAGGATGTGTTCAGCCTGATTAATAGAGGGATTTTTTTCTGAGCTTTTAAAGACAGGGATTAATGCAGGAATGAACTTAAGGAGCCACATTTAAAATTCTCCACTCAACCACTTGTTCATCAAACAGAAATGATGTTTGGGGACAGTATTTGCACTCTGGGAGCTAGAGAACTGTTATTGACTGTAAAAGTGGACTGTTTTTAAGAGGCACTAATGTGCTCTATCAATGTCCACTTTTAATGAAATCCCAAGGAAGCAGACAAATCAATGTGAAAGAATGAAAACGTACTTAAAGCTAATGTGCACTAACTCATGGAATGATCTTCAAATGCCGTGCATTACAAATCAAGTGAGGAGAAAAAAAAGCGAGGCTGATGTAGAAAGGATCAGTACAGGTTCTCTGCTGATAGCTGACCCTTCGTACAGTGAAGGGCCCTGTGATTGCTCATGGTGAAATCTTCTGCTGTATCCACATGGATTCATGTAATCGTGTTCCCCCACGGCGTCCTCCATCATCCCCTCTTCGCTCCCTTACAGAAAGGAGGAATGCAGAGAAGCCAAATTGTGAGTGTTAACCATCTTTTACAAGCCATTAAGTGGGAGGGCATTATCACATAGTGGGGTCCCTTAACGAGGACTGACATATGTGAAGGAGGCAGTTAGTGCCTAACATTAAGATGTGCCAGCCCACTGATGAGATGGGACATTGTCCATGGGGGAGATATCAGTGTTAATTAGGGGATAATCGCTGGCTGGTGAGCCGTTCGCTATCTTTCTCTCTCTCTCTTTCTCTCTCTCTCTCTCTTTCTCTGCTCTCTCTTGCTCTCCCTTTTCACCACCCTCAATAACCCCAAAGGACAGATGTGTAGATTATCGCTCATTTGAGCACTGTGTAATTTACCCTGATTTAGTAGGAAACCACACACACACTCACTCTCCCTCACACACATCACACACACTGTCTCACTGATCTACTGTGTGACTGTGACTGTGCTCTGAGGCTCTGTAGAAATATTCGTCTACTAACTCTTTCTCTGATATATATTTTTCATATATCTTAACAAGGTTTATAGGATTTTATCCATAGTTTTGTTTCTCTCTCTCTATCTCGCTCTCTCTCTCTCTCTCTCTCTCTCTCTCTCTCTCTCTCTCTCTCTCTCTCTCTTTCTCTCTAAGCCTGTCTATCTATTTATTACTGCTGTCTGTCTGCCTGTCTGTCTAATGCATCTGTTCATCTGTTTGTTTATCTATCCATCCATCCATCCATCCATCCATCGCTCCCTCCATCCATCCATCTACCTTATATGAGGATTTAGATGACAAGAGATTCTAGCAGTGCTAGCAGGCAACTGGTAAACCTTGACAATGCTGGTGGACCAGGACCGACTGGCATCCATGACCCTCTGCCTGCAATCCATCAAAATTTAAAACAAAAAAAAACGGAAAAAAATGACACTCCTTCCAAGCTCAATTAATGATCAGTTGATGAGACTGGAAGCGGTAGTTTGGTCTGCAAAGCTTGAACATGTCGACAGATTGTGGCTACTCTACCCTCTGCCTGCAGGGCCCATGGGTCAGTGAGAGAGACAAAATTGGACAAAGCAAGCCCCTCGTCTGCCCCTCTTTAGCCCATAGCACTTTGTGTCACAACTACAAAACATTAGCGGCTTGCATGGATGAGTGCCCATCGCAGGCCCATATGTGCATCTGACTGCATGTGTGAAAGAGGGAGTTAGTGAGGGAATAAAAGCGAGGGAAGGATGGAGAGAGATTTGTTCAAGGATGGCTTCTAAAGTGGGCTGGCTGTGTTGAGTGAGAATCCCTCCATTCAGAACATTTTGTCTACTTTCCTAAATGATCCTTCCCTCATTTCACTGTTCGTTCCTCGCCGAGTCAGAGTGATTTACAGCAGTGGACAGGGCAGAATAATGGCCTCTAGCAAGCACAACCAATCAGCTTAAATTATGGCCCATACACACAGAGAAGAGCGTTGAGTTGAGCTTAGAGCAGACACTGGCCATGGTTGCTACAGGGCTGAATGCCATAGTGCACACCTCTAACAGTCACCCTGGAGACAACTGCCGCTTGAGACCGGCGAGTCACGCTTTCCCTTTGGCCACAGTTTGAGTAAGAGCTGTGATTTTGCATCGCCACCTTGGTGTAGCAAGATAAAAACTTTAAACTTCTGAAATGTTTCTCCCATTGTATAATCTTACCACCCACCCCACCTTCAGAGAATTCATGTTTCACACTCTGATTCATTGTCTTATGGAAATTGTGCTTTGTTTAGGGCAAGCATGATAAATTCAGCTGGCTAAAATTAAAATGATGAAAATGCGACCCGCAGTGTTTGCTGGCTTTATTGTCTGACACCAAAGTCTTCGCCTTCGCCCCTCTAAAAAAAAAAAAAAAGAAGAAAAGTTTAAATGAGGGGGAAAAACATGCAATTAAGCATGACTAAAAGACAACGATAAGCAGTAATTAATATTCGATTAATGCCAGAGGAATTTCTTTTAAAGTAATTAAGCGTTTATTAATGCGATTTGTAACCCCTGAAGTGTCACAGAATATGCTAAGTGGAATGCTAATGTTAAAATGCTCAGGCCCCCCCACTGCTGAAATGTTCCTCTGCCAGCCTCTTACTGACGGCCAATTAAACATAATCTGAACTTTGATGGAGTCTGATCACAACTTTTATTGGTCCTAGATCATGCCTGAGCTCAGGCCTACCTAAACTCAGGACCCGCCACAATGAGTAGAGCTGGCTTTCGACTAACGCACTGATCTCTGTTCCCTTAATCCTGGTCTTGGAGGATTCCCTGCACATTTGAACACTTTCTTTATTCCACTTAGCTGGACCAGTTATGTAGAAGTAGAAGAAACGCAAACACATACAGGGATGGGACCAGCGTTGGGAATCAGTGATGATCTTGGAGTGGTTTCAGCCTGATATTCACATCAATGTGACTTTATGGACTGCAATGACTTAATCCTGTGGATCAATAGATCTGGGTGCAAATGTCCACTTTTCATATCATTTAGATCTTTTATAGGCTTGTCTGTTTAACTCACTGACACTTCTCTGAATCGCTTCTGTAAATCTGACAGGAGGAAGAGAGTGAGGAGAAAGACTGGGGAACAGAAAAAATGTGGGGTTGCATTATAGGTTAAAGCAGTTTTCCCTCTGATTCCTTACAGCATGTGTGCATCTGTGTGTGTGTGTGTGTGGGTGTGTGTGGGTGTGAGTGTGTGTGTGTGGTCATGAGGGCTGACAGTATGCTCCGGGGGCAGTGAGTTGTGCCATGTCCAGTCTCAGGGTGGACGAGAACAGTGGGCAGCATGCTGACAGGGTCTGGCTACCCTTCTTTCTGCCTAATTTAACCCTGTTCCTCCAGCTTCCACTGCCTGAACCTCAACAAACACAGACACCTCCAACCCCCCTCAGCCAAAGCGCTCAGCTCACCATCGCTGCCAGCTCCACCTCTTACCTCTGAACATCTCCTGCCTAGTGACGGAAAGCATTTAAAATGATTAAAGTTAAAGTAATTGTGTACATTAGGGGCATTAGGGGCAGTGGTGGCCTAGTGGTTAGGGAGTTGCCCCTGCATCAGAAGATTGTGGGTTCAATTCCCTCTCCAGTAGGTGGCTTTGAGGTACTCTTGAGCAAGGTAACATCCCCATCACTGCTCCCTGGGGGCTTTCAATAGCTGCCCACTGGTGCACGGTGTTTGCATGGGTTAAATGCAGAGGTCCAGTCGTTTTGGTTCACTGTGTGCTGTGCTGTGACCTCGCAATGACAAGGGTTTTCACTTTCACTTTTTTCACTTTACATTGTTGTGTACTTTCTGAATTTGTTAATGAAGTATTGAAATTTAAACAAGGCCGGCACGGTGGCGCAGTGGGTAGTGCTGTCACCTCACAGCGAGAAGGTCTTAAGTTTGATTTCCAGGTGTGGGGGTTCCAGGTTCTTTCTATGTGGAATTTGCTTGTTCTCACCGTGTCTGCGTGAGTTTCCTCCCACAGTCCAAAGACATGCAGGTTGGATTGGAGATGCTAAATTGGCCGTGAGTGTGTGTCTATGATGGACTGGGGATCAGAGTGTTTCCCTGCCTTTTGCCATGTGTGAGCTGGGATAGGCTCCAGCTCCCCTGCGACCCTAATTAGGACAATTTGAATGCCCTGTGATGGACTGGTGACCAGTCCATGTTGTTTTCACACTTTTCCCCCTGTGAAAGCTGGGACTGGCCTCAGCACTGCCCACAGCTACTCAGGACAAGCTGTTTAGAAAATGAGTGGGAGAAATTTAAATGTAATGGGTGGTGGTGGTCTAGTGGTAGGGCACTTGCCTACGGACCTATGGATTCAGACGTCCCTGGTTCAAATCCCACCTCCAGCACTATCACCACTGGGTCCCTGAGCAAGACCCTTAACCCTGAGTTGCTCCAGGGGGGACTGTCCCTGTAATTAGGACATGTAAGCCGCTCTGGATAAGAGCATCTGCTAAATGCCGTAAAATGTAATTGTAATTTTATTAAAACATAAAACAAAATCTTTCTTTCTTTCTTTCTTTCTTTCTTTCTTTCTCTCTTTCTTTCTTTCTTTCTTTCTTTCTTTCTTTTCTCTATTCACTAGTGCTATGCTCTCTATCTTTATCTCTTTCCACCTTTTTCTTCTTCTCTCCTTACTCTCCACTCCATCCCCTGCCTCCTCACTGTATTGGCCTGTATCTTTTCATCCCTAAAGAAATGTCTAGTGTTATCAGTCACTGACCAGGCAGATTCATCCGTTTGTTTTCTCTACTTAGGCCTCTCTTCTCTTGTCTTGGAGCTCTTCCTCTTTCACCCCAAACAGAAAGATCTCCAAACTCGCTTCCTTTCTGCTGCTTTGACATCTGCACATAACGGCTTGTCTCTCTAACATTATTTTCTGATACCTCAGAGCCTTCCCTCCCTCATGCCAGCCAGACAGCTGCTTCTGATGCACACTCTCTCTCTCCCTGTCTGTCAATCTGCAGGCCGATATACAGCAACATTGGGATTTTCTCTTTCTCGCTCTTTGGCGGCTGACAGCTGTATCTGATCCTCCGGCCTGCAGGTATCCACCCTCCCCAGCACAAGCAGAACCAGCAGTGACTATGTAAATCCTGCCTTCATCCTCTTCCTCAACAACAGGCCACACTCCTCACTAAAGCCCAGCTCAGGCTGACAGAACAGATGGATCTCTATCTGGCCATCACATAGCTTTGAGAGGTTCTTACAAACAGCACCATTTCCCACAGATGTGATTTTTGAATGCAAAGCTGCTGATCTCTGTACACGTCTCGTGTCACCCGTTACTCTGCCAACAGCAGTCAGCAGTATAGTCAGGCAGCCGAGGACTGTGCAGAAAGAAGATTTTCACTTAATCTGGCTATTTGTGGAGTTCATAATGACCTTATATACAAAAACAGTAAAAAAATTCATAATAACAAAAGGTTAATGACTAATTTACAGACTGTAAATATACTTACATCATATTCATAAACTTGCCTGGAGATATGTGGGCAGCAGTTTATGAGCAGGATCCACATGTGTTGCAGATGCTCCGTAAAATTTATGCTAATTTACGTAAAACATAGCTAAAAAATGATATAGGATGAAAGGATGACTTGTCCCTGCAAGGCTGTGTGCACACTGTTCACCAAATTACAGTCATAATAATATATATATCCATATATCCATTTATTATCCTTGTCTTGGGTTCTAGAAGCTCCCAGTGACCATTGCTAAAATTGTATGAAACAAACGTGGTGAAATGTGGTAGACTCCACACTTTTGACATCCTTTTTCAGTTTGTTCTATAAATTGAGAAAGAAATGACATTCAATTTCACCCCATTTTTGTTATCAACCACACTAACAGCAACTCTAATGGTGTGTGTGTAAGACACTGTATATATTGGTAAGAGTAAGTGTCTTAGAGCAGAAGGATAACTGGGACAAATACATGATCCATGAAGTGCTGATACACTCCTCTCCTATCTGTTTTAGTTAATCCCTCTTTACCTCCATGAGGCTTTTTTCCTATCTCCTTTCATGCCCGCCAGCCCCAGTCCCAGGCCTGCGTCTCTGTCTGAATCGCTTTCTCCACTCTCGTGCCTAAAGGTCAGAGTTTAATAGGAAGCGAAACAATAGGTCTGCCACAGACACAACAAACACAGGCCTGTGGGATTTGTTTGCTGACTCCCTGCCCCCTCCATTTCTTATCCCCCCTCTTCCTCCTCCTCTTCTGCGCCTCTGTTCCCCCTCTACTAACCACGCTGAGAGAGGCCTTGTCAGTATTCTGTCACTTGGTCAATGCTTTACACTTATTTGCAAGGTTAATTGCCATTTGGCTGGCTTGTATTTACACCAGAAGACCATGTTATACAACTGATGAAGACTGGGAGGCAGCGAGCTCGACAAATTAACAAAGGAAGCTGGAAGCAAAAGCTAATTACCACATACAGTATACAATCATCACAAACAAACAAGCCACTCGTGGTCTGGTGGTGCTAAACGAGGAGAAACAGTGCTCCTCTATGCAGGCGCTGACAGGCCGAGACAGCGCAAACGAAACAGTGTGAAATCAACCAAACTGAACAGTGTGAAAGAGACAGAGGTACTGTAAAAGCGAAAGAGTGAGGTCATCAAGAGACTATAGCTGCCAACGTGCCTGTGGATTTGTGAAGGCTGTCTGGGGTTGGACTTTGTGGGTTTTCTGTGGGTGATAGAGTGTGAGAGGAGAATTTGAGAAACTCTGAAACTGAGAATACGAAATTACTACAAATATTGTCAGGCAAAGAGCAAATTGTTCCTTTGGGTAGTAGATATATTCAAGGATGCTAATGCAGCACCAACAAAAGTTTCATTTCTAACATGTGCGGAAGTCTGTCGCTGACTTGTATTTTGCAGAAAAAGTGAAAATCAAAAAAGATTTCACAGCATTTCGATTGCATGTATTCATTAATCAGCCTTGACATTAAAACCACCTGCCTAATATCATGAAGGTCTCCTCTAGCTCTAACACAACGAGGCTTGGTTTCCACTAGAGCTCTGAAGATGGGATCCGATATCTGCACCAAGACATTAGCAGCAGATCCTCCTGAAAGTTGCAAAGTGGGGATTGAACTACTTTGCTCACCACATCCCAGAAAAGCATGATCAGGTGAGA